>JAJIBD010003385.1:0-214884 GCA_021461705.1 Cryptotis parvus | reverse complement strand
AGAGCTTTATATAGATTCAATGCAGTCCCTATCAGGATACCCATGTTGTTCTTCAAAGAAACACTAAACACTCCTGAAATTTGTATGGAATAAAAACCTCCACAGATAGCTAAAGCAATCCTTGGGAAAAGAAGATGGGAGGCATCACCTTTCCCAACTTTAAACTGTACTACAAAGTGGTAGTAATTAAAGCAGAATGATATTGTAGTAAAACAGACCTGTGGTGCTATGGATTAGAGTTTAGTATCCTGATACAAACCGTTAAATTCATGATAATTTAATCTTTGATAAAGGAGCAAAAGTATACAAAATGGAGCAAGGAAAGCCTCTTCAACAAGTGGTGCTGGGGAAACTGGGCAGCTATATGTAAAAAAATGAATTTGGACCTCTGTCTATCATCATGCACAAAGGTCAGATCAAAATGGATTAAAAATATCTTTTTTAAAGAGGAAGTTCAGGGTTCAATACTTATTGAATGAGGGACACCAAAAACCTTCTCTGCACCTTTGAGTGAAGCCTATAGTTGGAGATTCTTCTGACTTTGTCTCTCCCTCTTCTCAGTCTCTATCAGGAAATTTTATTAACCTGACTGATCAAAACAGCAGTGTCAACAGAATGATTATCTCTCATGTAAAGTATGAGAGGAAAAAGGGGAGCTCAGGTGATGCTGGATCACTCAGACGGTAAGCACCCTGTATGCATACTTGTTCATCCACATCGTTAACTTTTGAAATATGTGTAGTAAGAACAACAGTTTGCTCACTTACTTTGGGGGCCTTCTTGGAAGGGCTTCCCACTTATTGTTTCAAGTGCTCTGATTGGTTCCTACTGGCTTGGGGTCAAAACCAGAAGCTTCTTTTATCATATGACACAGTGATACCACTTTTTGGCATCTTTCACCTAAACACAAAGATACCAATTTGAAAGGCTATGTGCATACTTATGTTCATGTTAATAAATGAGTGCAAGATAGAAATAAATGGGCTGGCTGAGCCATTTACTGCCCTCCAGAACTCCAGATCCACAATTGCTCTGCTTGATCCCATGTGGAGCAGCCCGTGGAGTTCCGGAGGGTGATAAATGGCTTAGCCATCCCCGGCCGAGGCCAACATAGCTTGTAGGGTTCGCTCACATGTGCGGGGGTAGGGGGGACAGTCTGACTGGACTTGGAGAGGGGATTTGGGCTCCTCCTCCCATTCCTCCACCTCCATGTTGGTGGGTGTGGCTGTGACCCCCCAACCACCACTTATGTTCATAGCTGCACTTACTACAATAGGCAAGAAACAATCCTAATTCTCAAATATGGATGAAGGTACCAATCAAAAAGTTGTGGAGGCCATAGTGATAGTACAGCTGATAGGGAGGTTGCTTTGTACATGGCCAACCATGGTTTGATTCCTGGCATCCCCTATGGTACCCTGAGCACCACCAGCAGTGATTCCTGAGTGCAGAGCCAGGAGAAGCCCCTGAGCACCAGTGGATGTGGCCCGAAAAAACAAACAAAACAGAAGTTGTGGCATATATACATAATGGAATACTATGTAGTTCTAAGAAAGAATAAGATCATGTAATTTGCAGGAACATGGATGGAACTAGAATAGATCATGCTGAATAAAGTCAGTTAGAAAGAAAAGGATAAATACAGAATGATCTCCCTCATATGGGGGCTTTAAGGATAGCAAGGTAACAACAAAGGTCCAAATACAAAGTAATGGAAGAACTGATCCTCACAATTGAGTTAGGAAGGTTGGAAAGGGGTGTGTTGGGGTCCTTGGGAGAGGTAGTAGGTAGTCTGGTGATTGATTTGGTGTTGGAATTATGGTTATGAGGAAACTTATTAATAGCATTATGAACCACAGAATCTTAATTTCAAAATTAAAAATAAATAGAAGCTCTTAAACAGGTACAGAAGTAGAATAGCTCTAAGAGCCTCTGGGAAAAAATTGAGACAGATAAGAGACCAGGAATGTTTACCTGCTAGAATCCCTTCCTGTTCCTAGCAGGTGAGCAGAGGAGCTGGTGAGAAGGAAAGCTTGTCATTCACCTGTTTTGCAGTTCACTGGGACCTCATTCAAAATGAAACTGGAAGAGACAACGGATTAAGATGATGCTTGCAGAATTCCTCAGCATATAATGGTTCTATGGTAATTTGGGGGAGGAAGTGGGCTCCATTCTGAGAGGGTGACATGGACAGAAAAGAGACCAATTGTGTAGTCAGATAGAATTCCTATGTAATTTATGTCACATTTGGGTGAGCCAAAACCAGTTAATTAAATCTGAGGCTCAGATTTCTCGTGTGCAAAGATAGAATATAATAGGGGCTTCTGTTTAGTCAATGGAACCAGTACACGCAGTTTCTGAGACTAATTCTGACACATAGTAGGATGTCAAAAGTGGTACTTCTTATTGAGGAAAGAAGCCTGAGAAGGCTTTTATTTGATTGGATAGGCGCCAGACCCTTTGTCATTTGCTGATCTCTCTCTCTCTCTCTCTCTCTCTCTCTCTCTCTCTCTCTCTTCATCCTTTATGGAGGCTGACAATTTTTCATTCTATCTGTGAAAGAGTGTGCCTCAAAATTTTCTTTTCATAATTATCTCAAAATGCTAACAGAAAAAAACACCTTCCCATCTACTCTATGAATGATCTGTTTCATTCAGAAGGTGAGAATGAGGGCTTGGAATCTGAGGGTTTGACCAGAAATCTTCTCTGCCATGTCACTCTGGCTTTGAGAAACCTTGCTGTAGGATTTACAGAATAATGACAAATTCTGGTTGACTTGAGTGTAAAAGGTTCTTACAATGATAAAGCTAGAAATAAATAATCCCTTCAACCTCTACTGATCTGCAATTTGCATAGGTTTAGCACCTTTTCATCAAGTGCCAATGACCCAAATGAGTCTTTATTTTTGACTCATAAAGAATGTCTTCTTGGCCAGACTGATAGTACAGACTGTAATTGCCTTGGACACAGTTGACTGAGTTCTTTCCCTGGCACCCCATCTGGTCTCCTGAGCACGTCCAGGAGTGGTTCCCTGAGTATAGAACTAGAAAGTAAGTTCTGAGCACTTCTGTGTGTGAGCCCAGCCCTCTCAACTCCCCAGAAAAGTGGTAAGGGTTGGGGAGAGAGAAAGACAGATCTGAGTACCATGTGGAAATGAATACAAACCCACAGACACTGGACCTCTAATTTTAGTCCTAAGTTTGTTTATTTATTTATTTATTTATTTATTTATTTATTTATTTATTTATTTATTTATTTATTTGTCCCCGTGGGGGTGCACCGTTCCTGGAAGTACTGCAATACCAGGTTGATGCATGGAGTGGACAGAGCAAGCTCTTATTCCAATTCCTAGCTACAAAAATCCATTCCATATATTGTCCTTGGATAGAGAACAGATACTACACTGATCTTAGCTAAAAGGCCGAGAAGTGATAGTCTTAAGTTTAGTAGGTGTACATGATGGAATATCACCTGAGCACCTCTAGTTTTTCTTCCTCTTCTAGCAAATGAAGTGGCAATCTTTGCCCTATCTTTGTCTTATATAAACTGTGGGCTTAAGTGAGATGAACAGGCTTTATAAAGGGAAAATTCTTTGATGAGTTTGGAAGACTAAGAGATATAACATTGACTAATCTGGAGAGTAGAGCTAAGTTATCTATATTGATTGGAGTCTAACCAGGGATAGCAAGTGTTTTCAATAGAGGGAACTGAGTGTAGTGATGCCTGTATCACAAGTGCTGTGAAGTCAAATGAAGGAGGATGAGGTAACTCAAGAAGTTAGCAGAAGCAGAAACTCATGAGTATTACCAAAGTGCTTGTCAGTCTCCTGAGGATGTCAGATTCCTGAGAGGAGAAGGGGTTGTTAGAGGTGTGCCCAGCGTAGAAAGAGAGGTAGGAAATATCCTGAAAACTCCCCTCCTTCCACTCTTCACAGAGCCCACTGTCTAAACCAGGCTACCTGAGAATTATTGTATCTCCCCCCCCGCCACACACACTCCAGGAAGAGAGAAAGGTGGAGATGAGAAGGGAAAGGGTAGGGAATAATCTGAGGCAAACTATCAGAAGAAGCACTACTTTTCTCCTTGAACACAGATCTGATCACAAATCTTTGTTAAACTTGTCTCAGAGCAAAACAAGTGAACCTTTTTCATCCTGTCACTCATCAGTGCTTGATGACTCAACATAGAGAGTTTGCAAAGTTCCACAGACTGAGATCTGACATCAGGATCACTACCTCTGCAATGACCAAGATCCATGATTAAAGAGATGGCATAGAATCATGTTTTATGGGGACCTTTAGTCAATGCTATTTTTCCCTTGTCTATAAAGGTAGGGAAGTGTTTGTAGGGAATATGGCCAATGTTTTCTTGAATTCTTATTTTGCTACAGCCAGATAATCATCTATTTTGGGTGTTGTAGCTATCACCTAACATGCATATACTGATTTTTTCAATTAGAATTTCATTATCTATATTCAGTTTGTAAATGGTCTCTCAAACAGAACAAAGTGTTTCTTTGATGACAATGCTTGGGAGTGTACAGGGACCACATAGAAGTTGAAAGAGCTAAAGGATTGGTTTCCTTTTCTTTTAAAAATGTAATATGGTCTTATTTTTATTTTTTAAATCTTTTTACATTTATTGAATCACCATAAATTGCAAAGTGATGCATGATTGAGTTTCAGGCATACAAAGATTGAGCACAGAGCCCTTACCAGTGCCTCCCCCGCTTCCCTGACCAGCCTGACTCTATGGCAGGCACTTCATCTTTTTGCTTTTTCCCTTTTAGGCACTGTGGTTTGTAATACTGTCACTGAAAGGGTGTCACACATGTAACTTTACCTCTTTCAGCACCTTGTTCTCTTTAGAGTGACCATTCATTGACAATGACTCCCTATTAGTGCCTTAGTGGTTTGCTTCCCTTGCCTGATCCTTCTGCTCACACTGAGGCAAGCATTCGACAAAGGACTTGTTCTGCTCTTCTGTTGTCTTTGGGCAGTATTCTCCGACTGTGTTTCTTTACAGCCCACAGATGAGTGCCATAATTCTGTGTCTGTTCTTCTCCCTCTGACTCATTTCACTCAGCACGATACTCACCAGATTCATCCACATATCAGCACATTTCATAACTTCATCTTTTATAATGGCTGCATAGTATCTCACTGTATTTGTACTATAGTTACTTTTCCACCTTGGGCACTTGGGTTGTCCCAGATTTTGCCTACGGGGTGAATAATGCTATAATGAACATAGGAGTGCAAATGATTTTTCTGTATTTTACGTTTGGCCTGTAGGGTATAGTCAATCCCAGGAGTGTAACTGCTGGGGTATATGGGAGCTCATTTCCTAGTTTTTTGAGGAATATCTATACTGTTTTCCACAAAGGCTGGACCTTTTTCCCCAGCAGTGGGAAAAAGAGATGAGGATCACTTTTTCCTTGTATCTCTGCCAGCAATGGTTGGTTTTTCTTTTTGATCAATCCAGTCTCTGGTATAATTATCTTGTAGTTTTGATTTACATTCCCCAGCTGATTAGTGATAAAGAGTGTTTTTTCATATGCTTTTTAGCCATTTTTATTTCTTCTTAGAGGAAGTTTCTGTTCATATCTTTCCCCCTTTTTTTTTGATGATAGTTGGATTTTTTTCTTGTAAAATTTTCCATAGCTTGCATATTAACTCCTTGTCAGATGATGATGGGCAAATAAATGCTCTCCTAGCCCTCTTAGTCTGTGGGTTGTCTTTGTATTCTGGTCTTCATTTACTTTGAGGAGCAGAAGTGTCTTCATTTAATGTAGCCCCATTTGTTTATCTTTGCTTCCAATTGCTTAGTCAGTGGTGTTTCATCCTTACAGAAGCCTCTAGCTTCAAGGATTGGTTTTCTCAGTCTATAAGAGGACTGAATGTGTAGAGGAAAAATGGCCCTGAATGCTCCTCCTCCAATCCTGCCAAGTCAAGCAGTTCAGTATTTTACCTAGTAAATGATGAGTAACCAGGGACCACATGCAGCCCACTTAATTTTATAATGCAGTTTGAAATCTAACCTCAGAATGAATGATTAGATGCAACATGACTCAAAGACCACAGGCATTAGCATCACATGTTGTGATTGCAAAGAAGGCCTTATTCCTGGACCATTTCCCAGACCTAACACTTAGCCTCCTAGGGTGTGGCCGGGAAATTTTCCTCTTAAATTAAGTTTCCAAATTCTTTTTAAAAAATATTTTATTATGCCACCATCAGATATACAATTACAAAGATGTTCATGTCCGGGTTTCTGTCACACATTGTTCCAGCACCCATCCCTCCACCAGTGCCCATTTCCCACCACCATTGTCCCCGATTCTCTCCCCTCTCCCCTAGCCTGCCTCTATGGTGAGTTCTTTATCTCTTTTCTCTTTCTCTCTCTGTCTTTCTCTCTTCCTTCTCTTACACACTGTAAGTTTCCGAATTCTTATACCTATGAATAAGAACTCAGGGAAATTTGTTGAATGGAAATATGAATAAAGGGGGTTTGGTCTCAATTTATTTATCCACAGAATTGCGTCTAGGTTGTATCCAATTGCTTACCTTACTAATAAAGATGTTACAAAATCCTTGTACTAGGACCTTGTGCTCCTGAAGATCTTCCCAGTACTTGACTCTGGACCAGGATTTACTGGGTCATGGGAATTGGCCACTCTCCTATATATTTGTATAATATAGAGTTCTGAAACAAGGGTAGTGACTTAGAGCCAGCTAGTGAATTTTAAGGGTATACGATTGTATTTTGGATTATCTTTTTTAAATTTTTTTTTTGTGGAGAGCAGTGGTTTTGTTGTTATTGTTGTTGTTGTTGTTTGATGATTCTGGAGCATATCCTGGTGATCTGGTGCTCAGGGCTTACTCTTGGTTCTGTTCAAGGATCACTTCTGAAAGTGTTCATGGGACCATATAGGATGAACCTGGGTCAGCTTTATGCAAGGCAAGTATGCCATACCTGCTGTGTTAATTTTCCCAGTACCTGAGCATTATTTTTGGGGGATGGAGTGGGTTTTGTGGCCACACCCAGCAACGCTCAGGTGTTACTCCTGCTCTGCACTCAGGAATCACTCCTGGAAGTCTCAGGGAACCATATAGAACACTGGGAATCGAACCAGGTTGGCCGAGTGCAAAGCAAATGCTCTACATGCTGTGCTATTACTCTGGCCCCCACAGCATCTTTTAATGTGTTTATTTATAGTCATTTGAGGTGTGCAGGACTCCCAGTAACTTGGCCAACCAGACAGGCAATTTGATTCAAAGACCTGAGGACATGGTGTTGCTAAAGGCCCTGCAGCATGGGGGATTATTTGGACTATCCTGGCAGTACCTGTGGGCCTCCACAGGAGGTGGGCCGTGTGGTTCTGGGGACTAAGCTATTTCAACAGCATGCAATGCATGCACCTTCACCTGTATTATCTCTTTGTTTGGTCCCTTAATGCTTATTTAAAATAGTTTCTACTAATTTAAGAAGTGAGTGAGAGTGGTAAGATAATACATGTTAATTTTACCCTGGGACTCTCCTCAATAGTCATTTGGAGAAAAAAAAGATAATTCTTTCTGCTGTTTTGCTGGTGCCAAACTGTTTACTCACTCTGGGAGATGACAATAAAAGGTGTGTGTGTGTGTGTGTGTGTGTGTGTGTGTGCTGTGTGTGTGTCTGTGTGTGTGTCTGTGATTTCAAGAAAGGTGCTGCTCCACCCTAGACATTATGGCGCATCTGAGTCAGGCCAGTCCACCCTTCCAGTTTCCTTCTGTGATGCGATCTGCAATTGATTTGCCTCTTTATCCTTTGTTGCTACTATCTTTTCTATCAAGGATTCTTCCCATTCTCTGAAAATAGGGATTTTGAGTCACAGTGTCTTGTCTCCTCTCCTGCCTGAGATTCTGAAGACCTTATCAGTAGCTGACATTTGAAAGCACACCAACAAACATGGGGAAGACCCAATGAGGTGGGGAACCTTCAGCTGACAGATGGAGTCGTCAGAAACACCTGCTGCCTAGCTCTCTCCCAGATGGCTTCACCAACTCATCCACCATATTCCTTTTACAAGTGATCTCTTCCATCCCCTCTTGAATTCTAGTGCCAGAGCTCATGAATTCATCTCTTTCTTCCTTTTATGAGGTAAATGACTTCCTTTCTCAAGCAAATGCCAAGGATAGAGTCAGTACCCCTCACAGGAAACACCAGATAGTTGTATAGCTCCCTCTTGTTACAAAGAGGTCTGGGGTTGGTTTACAATAGAGTCTTTGGGTTCAGCTTTTTTTCCTTTTTTTTATTTGTTTATTTATTTATCATTTATTCATTCGTTCACTCATATACTTATTTATTTACTTATTTATTCATTCATTTATTTATTTATCTATTTATTTATTTATTTTTATTTATTTATTTATTTTTGCTTTTTTTTTTTGTCACTGCTGGCAATGCTCAGGGATTACTCCTGGCTCTGTGCTCTGTGCTCTTACTCCTCACACTGCGTGGGGACCATATGGGATGCCGGGGATCGAACCCGGTCAGCTGCATGCAAGGAAAATGCCCTACCCACTAGACTATCTCTTTGGCCCTGGGTTCAGCTTTTTTTATTGTTGTGTTGGAAGTAAGGTTTTCCAATATAATCTCTCCTTTCCACTGTCACGTGTCCATACCTGTCAGTGCTTGCTTGATGACTTGTTTCTCTAAAAATTCAGGGAAGTGGTCTGAAATTTGAATTTTATGTTTTAGATATGCTTTATCTTTAAAATGATCATTTAAAATATTTAAAAAATCATTCTTGGTCCTCAGGTTATAGAAAAACAGACTAGATTTGGCTTAAAAACTGCAATTTGCTGACTCCTAATTTAGAGCAATAGCTCTAAAGTTTTGGGGGGTTTACAACTCCTTGGAGAGCCTAAGAGAAGTTCCACATTCATTTCTCTTTTATTTATATTTATCGTAATATTTGTAAGATATTACAAATATCTCTTGGGTTCTCCTGCCCCCTCGGGTGCTCCAGCAGTTGCTTTAGCTGAGGCTGTGAGCATAGCAAGTCTTGCCCTCAGGGAGCTTCCATTTAGAATACTAAATACAGTAAATAAACTAGCAAAGAAAGATGGAGCTCAACACCAGAGCTACGCAGGGTGCTGCAGGTAATGGCGGTGTGACTCAGTTAGTTGGGGTAGGCCTCTCCCAGGGAGCTGAACCTGACCTTGAGAAGGGACTAAGAGGAGCTGGAGAGGAGTCCGGCAGTGATGGGCTTGGGAAGTAGGGAGCATTTGTGCACAGCAGGAGGCAGTGAAACTGAAGTAAGGGTCAGGGGCACTGGGGGCCCTTAGTGTTGTGGTCACCCACACACACACACAACCACACCCATAAAAATGGAATAAACAGGAAGTGAGTAAAAGGACACAGGGTGAGACCTGACAAGGTCTGATTCACCTCCTGGCTGAGTGCAGAAGCCCATTCTTAGGAAGATGTGCTCCAAACACCATCTCATGACTTTCTTGTGTGTGTGTGTGTGTGTGTGTGTGTGTGTGTGTGTGTATGTGTGTGAGATTGAAACACCATGAATTACAAGTTACACCACCAGTCTCTTTACCAGTGTGGTCACTACCCTGCACCAATGTCCCCAGTTTTTCTCCCACTGCCCAGCCTGCCTCTGGGGCAGGTACTTTCCCTCCCCAACTGTCTTAGTGTTCCCTTCCCTAACCTGTCCCCTTACCCTGTGTGTGTTTTAAGGGTTTGTAGGTCTCTCTGGAGATCTTCAAAGGTCTCTTCAAGCTCCGTATAACCCAAGGCAAAGGAAAGATGAAAGAGACAGAGAGATATACTTGAAAGAAGAGGTCTTCATATTCTAGAAAGTTCTAGATGGTGCTTGCCCAAATTAGTTACTTCTATCCTGGTTTCTTTGTGGCACACCCAAGGAGCAATTAGCTGGACAAGGGTAGGAGGTGGTCAGGGCTGTCTGTGGATGTAACTCCTTTCTCCCCGCTGATTTATCATTGGTTTACAGTATTATGGCTTAGCCTGTGAAGGAAGCCAAGCCTGTCGAGGTTTGTATACGTTTGTCTGTGTGAGGTTTGTACAGAAAACTCATGGAGTGGAGTTCCAGAGCTAGTGAAAAATAGTTGTTTCTCCCAGGGTCTCTCTCTCTCTCTCTCTCTCTCTCTCTATCTGTCTGTCTCTGTCTCTCTTTCTCTCTCTCTCTCTCTATCTATCTATCTATCTATCTATCTATCTATCTATCTATCTATCTATCTATCTATCTATCTATCTATCTATCTATCTATCTATCTATCTATCTATCTATCTATCTATCTATCTATCTATCTATCTATCTATCTATCTATCTATCTATCTATCTATCTGTCTGTCTGTCTCTGTCGCTCTTTCTCTTTCTCTCTCTCTCTCACACACACACACACACATGCATGCACGCACATACATACTTCCAACAAACCAGCTCCTTTCTGCAGACACGCCTCTCTGTGCCTTTCCCAGCTCCCCCTGCCAGGTCATACAGTGCCAAATGTTTTGGCTTGGTGCTGCCAGCCATAACCTTGGGCTGTGCCTCTGGGTTCTCCCCATCCTGCAGAGAGCCAGGTCCTGAGTCAGTGCTCCTGCTCCAGCCCAGTGGCCACCTGTGCTCCTGGGGGAACTTGCAGAGGCTGGGAACCCTGCAAAAGAGCAGTTAATCACTAACTAGAGGGAGATAAGAGAGAGAATGAAACAATGGAGCGAAAGCCCAACCCAGAGCTTAGTGTTCCCCTGCCTGCACACGCCAGGACCTCGCCCGCCCTAGGAGCCGGGATCAAATTCAGGTTGAGCTCCAGAGAGAGAGAGAGAGAGAGAGAGAGAGAGAGAGAGAGAGAGAGAGAGAGAGAGAGAGAGAGAGAGAGAGAGAGAGAGAGAGAGACAGACAGACAGAGACAGACAGACAGACAGACAGACAGACAGAGGCAGAGAGACAGAGACAGAGAGACAGAGACAGAGACAGAAACACAGAGACAGAGAGAGAGAGAGAGGTGACATGCTAGGCTGGAGGAGGGGTGCCCCACTCTAGGGACTGAAAACGTGGCTCCGGATGACAGACGGAAGCAGGTCCTTGAGCCCCAGGGACTCTCTTTATTCCCGCAGTCAGGGTCTGCAGTTCAGATGGCCCCGTTTATGATGCCAGCACTGTACAGCATTCAGGGATCGGAGATTAATCCTACAGAGCAGCCCTGACTTAAAGGAACTTGGCCAGGGAAGGTCTTGTCATCGTCATCCAGCTGAAATGAGCAGGGTGGTGGCAGCAGGCTGGCTGAAGAGGGAATGGTCAATCCTACTTGAGCAGGGCGCTCCGAGATCACAGGCTGGGTCGTTAGCATTGAGGGCTTGCCAGGGTCAAGCATTATTCTTTGCGCTTGTTGCACATTATCTCTAATCCCACAATCACCCTGCATGGGAGGTGGTGCCCCACTTTACAGCTGAGGAACTTGGTGACTTACTCAAGGACACTGTGCATACAAGCTGCAGCTACGATTGGAATTTGAGGCTATCTGACCTTGAAACTCCATCCCTTCCCTTCCACCTGCTCCTGGTTCATGACTGGTGTCTAAAATGGACTCTCCAGACTGGTCTTCAGTGAGAAGCATGCCATGGAGGGTGAAGGTGGGCCGGTGGGGCAGGGAGGTGATAGGACAGGGAGGAGTGGAGAATGGTGGAGGGAAGTATTCAACAGGGCAGAGGAGGGGGTGCTGAAAGGTTATCCCGCCAGGAACAGTGCTGTATGCCGCAGTGCTAAAAGGCATTTTTAAAAGTGCCTGAAATAGAGGCTGGCTGGAAGGTGGGAGGGACATTGGAGGAGTAAGTGAACACTGGTAAAGGGATCAGTGTTGGGACACCGTATGCCTGAAATCCAATCATGAATAATTTTGTAATCCACAGTGACTAAATAAATTTTTTAAAAATGGTTTTTGTAAGGGAGTGTTTTTCTTTCTGCCAAAGACTTATTTTCTGGGGGTGGAGGGAACAATGGACTTCTGGACTTTTATTCAAGCAGCTGACGGTCCTTTTTTGCTGTGCAAGAAGGAAGCAAATGAAAGGCCTGCAGCGGAGAGGGTTGGCACAGGGAAGTTGGAGGGGATGGTGAGTCCCCAAGAGGAGAGGAAGAGGATCTTTGGAACAGAGGGAAAGAATCAACCCTGGGATACCTGGTCCTCAGTTCCCTCCAGATTTTTTCTTAAAAATCTGGCTACCCAAGAGCCTGAAAGGGCTTCTATTGCTTTGCAGGGCTTTTGTTAGCTTTTTTTTTTTTTTTGCTCGGGGGCGAACCTTTCCATTGGTGGTGTACAGGGGATCATAAGTAGTGCCAGAGCTATCTGGAGCCAAGGGAAGAGTCTCGTCTCCTGTACTAGCTCTTCCGCCCCAGCCCCAGAGGGCTTTGTTTTTGTGATGGAGAACTTTTCAAATACTAGCTCTCATGCTCTTCTGATAATATCTATGCTCAGAGATCACTCCTGGCAATGTTCAGGGAACCATATATGGTATCAGAGATCAAACCTAGGTTGGCAGCATACAAGGCAAATACATTCTGCACTATTTCCCTGGTCCCAGCCTCACCAGACTCTCTCTAGATGACTTTGGGAACTCCTCAGATGAGCACTTCACACTTTCTTCTGATGATATCTGCAGAGTTCACTGTTACTTCGAGGATATTTTTTACATTTCTGCTCTTCAGGCTGAAAACTATTCTTGTTGTGGTGGTGGTGGGGATGTGGTAGAGCAAACAAATCAGAAGCATTTCCAACTGACTATGGAAAGAAATCAAGAACCTGCCATGGAGCAGGGCTGGGGGAGGGGAGGGAACCGGGGATGTTGGTGGTGGGAGATGGGCACTGGTGGCGGGATGGGTGCTGCAACACTGTTTGACCAAAACCCAAATATGAACTTTTTAATTGTATATCTTTGTAATTTTAAAAATAAAAAAAAAATTAAAAAAAATAAATCAATAAAACAAAAAAAAAGAAGCATTTCCAACTGGAATTGGGATTTTTTTTTTTTTTTTGCTTTTTGGGTCACACCCGGCAATGCTTAGGGGGTTTCTTCTGACTCTGCACTCAGGAATTACTCCTGGCAGTGCTTGGGAGACCATATGGGATGCTGGGGATCGAACCTGGGCCGGCATGGGCTGGTCACGTGCAAGGCAAATGCCCTACCTGCTGGACTATCACTCTGGCCCCTGGAATTGGGATTTGAAAGCCATCTTTACTTTCTCTGCCTGCAGGGTCTGCATTAGTTTGTATCCCACAGGTCACAGCAGTGAGAGCGGCAGTTATAGAGGCTGCTCTGTCCCTCATCTTGAATGCGTGAATTCAGCCTTTTAGGTCTTAAGGTCATCTTTGGGTCTTGGGTCTTAGGGACCAAGACTAGTCAGAGACCAGAAAATAAAATGTGGACTCATTCAGTGTGGGGGTCAGGGGCAGAAAGCAGCGGGGGCTGCCTTATAATGAAGACCCTCTGCCCTCTACAAACAACTGATGGGCTTCCTGTGACCAATATGTACCAGGCGAGGTGAATTCCTTAATCCATATCCATACATGAAGCCACCCAATGCCCTGTGGAGCAAGCAGCACCTCCTGCACCCCGTTTCAGGTAAGAAGCCACTGGCACAGTATCTGGTTCAGGGCACAAGGTGGGTAAGTACAGACTTGGATACAGACTTGGGCTTTGAATACAGGCAAGCTGGCACCGGGACACGCGGTGTCCCTTCCAGTTCTGATCCGGGGCCGGGTCACATCAGCACACCCAAAAGTCTGCTAGAATGCACATCCCCAAACTACCCCAAACTGGAACCTGCATTTTAAAAGATTTTAATTTTCAGGGCAAGTGTAATTGGGCCAGGTCCTGGCCTTGTATATGACTAACCAGAGTTCGATCCCGGCATCCCATGTGATTCCCTGATCTGCCAGGAGTAATTCCTGGGCACAAAGCCAGGAGCAATTGCTGAGCATCACTGGATGTCACCCCCAAACAAACAAACAAACAAATAAAAATTTAATATTATATACCATGATTTAAAAAGTTGTTAATAGTTTCTGGCACACAATGTTCCCAACTCCAATCCATTGGGTTTAGAATACAGAAACAGAAATGCCAGGGAAGGGGGAAATGAGAAGAGATGGTCGGGAAGTAACACAGAGGCAAGGATCAGAGATCTCAGGCTCATCTATGGCAACTGCATTTTAAAAGACCCATGAAAAATTCATGTGCATGGACATGAGACTTGCTGCCTCACCCCATCCCCCCACATTTGCTCTACTCTCTCCTCACAGCAGATTTGAATCAAAATAATACTTCCACTGATAAACAGTTATAGAACTCTGGACCTTGATAGAATAAGGGAGATGCAGCTCCTCACCACCTGCTGGCCATCCCCTACCTGTGGGCAGTGTGTAGAAGTGGAGGAAAAAGGTACCAGAAAGAGGCTTGGATCTAAATAGTGGCCCTACACTTGCTGGCCGTGAGATCTTAGCTGAATCACTTCACCTTCCTGGGTCCCAGATCCTTATTTTCACTATGAGTGAGGGGAAGCAAAGACCATAGCCTTGAGGTATCAATGACCAGAACTACTCATGACTGTGAGGTTCCATTGAAAGAGGGAATGAATGAATGAGTGTTTATATTTTTGGTGCAAGTTTCTATTCCTACCACATGAAAACAGCTCTCTGGACCCCATTTCTAAGTGAGGAAAAGAAGCATGGGGAGATAGGAGATTCTCCTATTAGTAAAAGAGGAATTCAGCTCTGCTGAGGACTCTCACTGGTAGGGTCTTTCCTCCGCTGCCTTCTCCTGGGTGTCTTTGGCTACATACCTAGTGGCAGAAACATTCAGGGGAAGTGAGCAGCTGACAAGGAACTTGATTATCTGCCTTTAGGAACCTCTTGAGTGGAAAGGAGAGGGGTTCCCCAGCCTGGACATAGGTAGCTACATAGGTAGCTTCACCAACGTGAAGAAAACCACCCTCTGTAAGTCCTGGCCAGCACTTCTTTGGCTCTTACTCCATGTCCAGCACTATATCATCACTTTCCCTCAATGAGGTCTCAGAATCTTGCCAGCACCCAGGAGGAATGGAAGTCTGGGTTATCCCATTGGAAAGCCAGGGGGACCCAGGCTCTGAGCCACATGGCTACTTGTCTGAGGCTGCTCAATCACTTCCTTGTGAGGAACCCAGGGTTGGAATGCTGGTTTGCTGGGTTCAATTTTAGTTTATGTGCTGCGAAGCGAGCACTGGTTTGCTGGGTTCAAAGCTCAATCACCAAACCTCTCTATGTACTGCCTCCCGAGGTCATGATGGATGTTCCCTGACAACTTTGGAAGCAGTCTGAGTAGCCCAAAACCATGGGCTTCCAGACCCAGGAACCTAAGCAGGATTCAGATGTCCAGGCCTGTCTTTTGGGGATTGACTCCACAGCCTGCATGATTGTGCCTGGATATTGTGGTCAACCTCTTAGGACCTCCTATCACCGCCCTGTGTGGGACTCATCATCCTGGGAGAATCTTGATTCAGTGGGGATCTGGACATAAGTTTTCTCATTAAGAAGAGCTAAAGACTGCTGGCTCTGAGAACAGGTTATTAGGTTGGAGGGAGAATAACCTTTGCCCTCAGGGAGAGTGTGGGCATTGAGATAAGGGAAATAAATCACTAACAATGGGGTGGGAGACAAGGAGCAAGGTGTTTGCTGCAGGGCTCCAGGCTCAGTTCCTCCAGGCTCTGTGTGGGTTAGTTGTCCTGGTGGGAAGAGGGTGGGCATGGGGGGGTGGTGGTGAAGGTAGCAGATATAGGATTAATCAGAGCATGAAGTAGCAAACACTTGCACTGACATGATTCTGCTTCTTAAAAACCCAAGAACAAGGTGGCATGTGTGTCTGGGTCTCTAGGGACAGGTGTACCTTCTGACCCTCTGCCTGGTTCATTCCCCAGATTCTAGAGTTTTGTTACCCCCATGGACCATCTGTCCTTTAGTCTCTACTGATTAGAGAATTTGCATTCATTTAAAAGCAACTCTGTCACTCCCTTTCACATGAAATATTAGCATGGCCCCACCTTAAATTTGATAACGTGGATGAGTAGTGAAATGAGTCAGACTGAGAAACACTGTAGAATTTCATGTACAGTATACAGAGAAAATAAAACCATGGATAAAATAAATAAAACAAAAATAAACTGGAACTATGAGAAGGTAAGAGGGGAGATAATGGCAAATAAAATAAAAGGGGTCAATTGCATATATGATAAAAGATGGAATTAAATGTTGAATGCTGAATTTAATGTACATACACAGGTTGAATAGTAGTGACACATACTTGAAACTTAGGTAATGTTTTAATGCAATGTAACTTCAACAAAAAAAAATCTGGATAAAATCCAATTATAAATTTCTCTCAGACCCGCAGCCTTTTTGTCTCAGACCGTTTTGCTGAAAAATCCAGGAAAATGAAATCTCCCCCATAAGTTTGGGAAAGTTGAAAGAACACACTGGAAAGTCCCACTTCTCACCATGGGACTTAATATTGTTGTATTCTAGGTCTCTGCATCACCTAAAATCATATCATGACAGACACACATACATACCAAAGTACCAAGTGAAAGCTTTATGAGGACTGGGATGGGTTTCTGTTTTTTGGATCGATTTTTGTCATGATTGTGTGTCGGGGATGCTGCGGGGTCCCCCAACAGTGCCGGAAAGCGAGTTCCCTTCTACCTCCGAAGCCAGGGGAATGGATGAACACTCAGGAATCCGATACAGTTTTAAAAGGACTTTACTATCACAGGTTCCAATATACAATCCAATAGCAGGGAAAACCTCCGGATTCTGGGTTCCCAGCTAGGCCCCAGCCAGGTGTAGGCCAAGATGGCTGCCACCACGTGTTGAGGCCCAAGAGAGAATGGAGAGGACGGAGAAGCAAAATGCCAAGGGAAGCCGAAATGGCAAAAGGGGGGGTGAAAAAGAGCTTCTTTCTTCTTGCAGCTTATTTTATAGCTAGAAATCCGCCCAAACCCCCAGCCCAGCTCCATTCTGGGCTGGGCTATCTAGAGATGAAAACAGGCAAATAGCTTTATAGAAATGTAGCAACTTCAGGAGATCTTCTGGCTGTTTATAAGGGCCCAGAGCTAATTCAAAGCCTCCTAGCAGAGCTGGGAGGAGCTGTAAGCTAAATGTAACTTCCCCTGGCAGGGGAGGGTCAAAATGCCCTCAGGTAATTTCTCCCAGCACCTCACCTAATGTCTTTTTATATGCTAGTGTCTTGAGCCAAGATCTGCCTGGAAAAGCCTTTATAGGGTAGAGAAGGGGGTTTCTGAGATTGCATGTCTCTGTACCAAAGACTAATACTAATGCCAGTTAAATATTTCTCCAAGCCTTCACAAGTCTCGTCTACTTCACGGTAGTTTTGTATTTTAGTTGCCTTTGAGTTATCAGGGAGCCATGCTTGCTAGCTTGGAGGCAAGCAGCATTTCTCTCTGGTCTAATTACTTAGGGATCCAACGTGGCCAGGCAAATGTGCTGGTAAGATCTAGCTAGTCCCACGATGATTGTGTTAGCATAAGAGAATATTTATACCAGCTAGTACAGAATACATGGTCAGATAAACTGCCACATTTAGACTACCACCTTATCTAAGAAGTGATTTGCAGTAGGCAATTCAGAGCAGATTCAGAGGCTCTTAGAGGAGTCCTGTAACAATTGTGCATCATAAGATTTCATGTATCTATAATTAGATCATGGTACATGTGAGCTGGATTGCCCTAGTCTCTCTCTTCCTTTTCAACAGAGCTGCAGAATGTCAAACTGCGGAGGTATCAGAATGACAACCCTATGTCTTGCTTCTCTGATTCCAACTTAGTCACTCACTCAGGATTGAAAGCCCTGGGAAAATGAGCTTCAAATCTGTGCCAGCCTTAGCTTCTTTCCAATCTCTGGCATCTATGTCACTCAGGGGTTGGGAGTACCAAATGAGATCACGAATGAGCTTGGACTTCTTTAATTCTGTGCACAAGGAGAAGCACTGAATTGATTGGAAAAGGTGGGAAAGCTCCCTGGCTGGGGCCACAATGACTTTGACAATCCAAATCCACTGATTCTTGATTCATAGATTTTACTCTCTTTAGAAAGAGAGCTTACTTGCTTTGTGTCTCCCTTGCTTTGGGGACTGTATCCTGCCAGGAATACAGTCAGCTTTCAGAATGTGGAGACTAGGCTTCGACTGCCTACAGGGCAGGCTACCTAGAGAAGCTATGACTGCATATCTTCTGTGTTCATATTTGCAGCAGAATATCATTATACAGCTAATAATCATAGTTCTATTTCTCCTACTACTAATATTGGGAGACATCCACTTTGTGATCAAGCCAACCTTGCCTGTAGGCAGGGGATTGGGCTCAACCTCATGGAACTAGATGCAGCTTCTCTAGTTCTTTTACCCCCATGGACCATATGTTTACAAGTTTACACCTTGTAAACCTGAGTGTGTTCTATTTTTCCCCACCAAAGAGCTGTGGTTAGGACCTTCTAGAAATTCCTCAGAGTTCAGCTTTTAATAATCATTGCTGCCACAATATAACTTGTTATTCTAGACAATGGAAGCAAGGGATTGGTCCTTTGGTTAAAGGCAGTAAAATTTATGTGAGACCCACCGAGTTATATGGCTAAATTTCATGGCTAAAGTCTGATCCTGTCACTCTCTATGGGCGAGAGCCATTTCTTGTCATTTTCATTTGTTAGTTACATATTTATGGATCCCTATAATGCACCAACCCACAATGAGCATAGACTTAGGGAGAAAAACAAATAAATAAGCCATAAAAATGTTAAACAAGTGCTTCAGAGAGGAGAATACGGTGAGAAGACGCGAGGGAAGAATGGGGGGATGTTGCAAGGGGCATCCCTTAACAAAAGAAGCCTCCTTACAGAGGAAGCCATGTTTGGGTTGAAATTGAAATTACAGGTTGTAGTTATCAAGGGTACCTGGGAGCAGTGAAAATATACGTTAGGCAGATGATACCAAGTATGGAATAAGTTGGGCAGGTGAGGGGTCGGACACCTGGGGAAGGACAGAAAAGAGGGGAAAGGAAGAGAGATAGAGGGAAGGAGCAGGAAGAGAGATGGCAGAGAAAGGGAAACAGAAAAAGGGATATGGAGAGAGAGGAGTGGAAGAGACAGCAGAAAGGGGTTGGAGAAAGAGATAAGAACAGGGGAGAGAGGAGAGAGAAGAGGAGTGGGTCAGAAAGAAGGGGGAGAAAGGAATTATCTGCTTGTTTAGGGAGAATGACTATAGAATTTTGGGGGGGATGTAAATATCCGTAGTTGAAGGTGAAAAAGTTAAAAGTGTAAAATCACATGTGAACCATGTTTGGGGATGGGGAAATATACCCAAGAGCATGAGAGCCATCAACATGTGTTCAAGAACAAGATGGACACCATTCAAAGGCTATAGTGATCTCTGGGGTCTCCTTTACTCTGAGGACAGATCTCAAAGGGACTGTTGGATGCTTGGACAGAAGTTGATGTGCTATCCCAAAATGGAGGCGATCCCACTGCCAATATGGAATTTGGGCTGGACTTATCATCAGCACAAGTAAGATGGTAACTCATGAGTCATCCCCAAACAATGGAGCTCTCCTGGATAGGAGGCCCTTGGTAAGACCCTGCTTACCTGGTCTGTGTCTGCTGAACTATGTCTTTAATTATTGACCAGTAGGCCAAGACTTTTGTCCTTCTCAAATCCTTTTAATCTCCCTGCCATACCCTTCATCACCTCTTTGCTTTGATTTCCTCCACCCTTGGTCGTCTTAGCCATGCCCCAGGATTCCAGCTTTCACCTGTGCCTGGCAAGATCTGAGTGTTTCCTGATATTGACCATGGAAGAAGTGTTGAAGCTGTCTGGTGTTGAATATAACCTCCAACAGTCACTCAACCTGGGGCAGAAGCACTTTTCCTATCAACCTCTATTTCCTCATCTGTGAAATGGACGTGAACGACAAGATGGCACCAGATTCAAATGAGGTTTCTTTTTTTGGGGAGTGTGTGTGTGTGTTGTGTGTGTATGTGTGCACGCCTGCGTATACATACATGTGCACACACTCTTACACTCTTGATAAATAGTATAGTTCTGAATAAATGCTCTTTAGATGTTATCGTACATTGCTGTGCTAGAAGATTCTACCTCCAGCATTGTATGAAAGAGAGAGAACTAGGGAGGTCTGTTTTGGGAAATTGTTTTTGTTGTATAAGTAAACATATAGATAAATAGAAATCTCAAAGCATTTAGACAAAGAAGATTAATTTTTTCTTTCCACTCTGCCTCCCAGCAGCAATTATTAATGATTATTTGCTTTTCCAGGCATATATAAGTACATCTATTTAAACAAAAAATAGAATTTTTCTACAAGTCTTGTTTCTTAGCTTGTTCTTTCATTGTGTGTGGACAGTTTTTGATACCAGATTACTAACAGTTCTTTATTTTAACATTCCCTCTGAGATGGATAAATGAAATTTTCATTTAAGTTGTCTCCGAGGATGAAAACTAACAGTATTTTAAATGTTTCATCATATACTTCTGTTGATACAAAGCAAAGAGACAAATTCTTATATTCAATTTTTTAGTTCAAAGATAGCAGCATTAAAATGTAGGATAGACAACACCAACTGTCCTTCATACAAACTGCACGCAAAGATTTTCCCACAAAAGAAAAAGGTCATTCCTCCCACTCCTACGCTACCCGAGAGTCAAGCAAGGGTATTGAGATTCTCAACCAATTCTGTCTAAATTTTTGAAAAGTAGAAAACCATCTTCCTCTCTCCACTGGCCATGTGGCTCCCTGACTACATGTATTCCATTGCTCTGAGTATTTATACCTGAAAAGCTCAGTGCTGTGAGACAACAGGAGACAGGGGCCCACCTGATGAATGTTTTATCTCAAAAATGATAAGAACTAAGTTCACTGAAATAAAGAAAGCTCATTAAAGGACTAAATGGAGCAGCCTTATTTCTAAACAGAAAGCTTAGAAGCAATGTAGTGATCAACCTTTTCTTTTTTATTTTTTTTGGGGGCATGAATATTTAGATTATTTAATTAAAGATGTTTAATCCCAAAGACTACATACAAACATTTTTGCATGTATTAGATTACAAGTGAGGGTGTAGTAATCTAGTTTTCTCTTTAATGCTGCCTTCTGTACATGGTATATTAAAAGTATTTATTAAATAGTATCCACCTCCATGGTTGCTCATAATCAAATACGAAAAACAACATTCATAGAATATCAATATTTCAAATGTACTTGAAGATTTCTAATATCATTGGGAAATGCCACCTTTATTTACTTTTTCTTAAGCTTAACAAAACAAATTCAGTATCTAGAATGAATGAGGAAGACTTTCCAAAACTGTAACAGGCAAAACTGTTCAATTATACACTTGTTGAAGAGGCTTTCCTTGCTCCATTTCACACTTTTTTGCTTCTTTATCAAAGATTAAATGATCATGTGTTTGAGGATGGGTGTCAGGATACTCTATTCCAAAGGTCTACAGGTCTGTTTTTATTCCAATACTATGCTTTTTTAATTACTACTGCTTTGTAGTAAAGTTTGAAGTTGGGAAACGTGATGCCTCCTATCTTCTTTTTCCCAAGAATTGCTTTAGCTATCCATGGGGCTTTATTATTCCATACAAGTTTCAGGAGTGTTTGGTCAATTTCTTTGAAGAATTCATGCAAAACTCTAGGGAGTATTACCATTTTGACAATGTTGACTTTCCCCATCCATCAACCTTTCAACCTTTTCTTTTAATATTAGCAAAACTCATTCTCATGACCTGATGGAATGGTTTGAGGCTCTTTATGTTCCTGGAGCAAGCAGATGCCCTTGGGCTCTACTAGCATGAGACAGGACATATGGAGATGTTACTGGTGCCTGCTTGAGCCAATTGATGATGAACGGGAATACAGTGATACAGTGAATAATTATTATGTGATACAAGGAATTAATATTGCTATCATTTTTGTTATTATGAAAAATGGTGTTTGGAGGGCAGTGGTGAGAAGGAAGACGTGGAAAAGTATAAGGTGTTGTCTGACTTATTCTGTTTTTTTTTTTATCACATCCAGGTCTTGGGTGTGATAAAATGCAAACCACTAGGTAACCAAATAGCATTTCTATGGAAAGAACCATGACTTCCTGATGCTGTGTACAGGTGAGTTCGCTCTTAGATGGAGGAGGAGGAGGAGGAAGGAGGAGGAGGAGGAGGAGGAGAAGGAGGAGGAGAAGAGGAGGAGGGGGGGAGGAGGAGGAGGAAGGGACAGTGGGCAAAGACAGAGTGAAGAGGGCCACACCAACTTTTTGAGTTTGAAAGACTGGTCACTGGAAAGTTCCAAACCTGAAGTGACCACAAAGGCCCCATTGATGGCTCCTTTGGAACAATCAATGTCTTTGGAACCCAAGATGAAGGATGGTTGTAAATTCAGCTGCTCCCTGTTTACAACTCCTATTTGCAGGTGCTGAGTCAGGGGTGAGAGGGAGCTGGTAACCAATGGAAACAGTGCGAGAGATCTGGATGCTGCAGAAGGGCGGTGGCAGATTGCAGAATGCAGGCACAAAAAATGAGCTAACTGGCCAAAGCATCCTTTTACATGTATTGTCTAACTGAATTCCTTAATTACTCTACAAGTGACTTCTGTTGTAGTCAACAGGTAATATATGAGGTGACAACTCAGAGAGGCCAAGATCTTTGACTGGGGCTGCATGTTTGTGAGTGGCAGCTCTGGAACAGGGACTCTACTTCTGTAGAGTTGACCCTAAATCAAAACATTAAACAGAACCTCTACTTTCAGCTTGGACTCAGCTTGGAATCATGTCATAGATTGCTGGGTGAGATGGTGGTAGGGTTTTCTTGTCTATCTTGATAAAAAATAAATTATGTGTGCTCACTTAGGATAACACCAAAGACTAGGATTTCCATTTCTCAATTGTTTGATCACTATTGATCACTGTCCCAGTAGTTTACCTTCCTCTCATATATTTTGAAATACTGGGTTAATGGGGAGCAGTCTGTAGGAACATGCATGAACTTATGGAGGAAGGAAAGTCAGGGAGTCAGGGTGTGCAGTAGTCAGAATATGGTTGTGTGTGTGTGTGTGTGTGTGTGTGTGTGTGTGTAACAGGGTGAAGGGGAAGAGGTAGGACTCCTAAATAGTGCTTTAGAGGCCTGAAGTACCTCCCTTGATTCTTGACCAACCTTGTTGGTTGTTCAGTAAGACTGCTTAAGGATGTGATGTTGCTCAGGCCCTGTGGTGCAAGGACATACCTGGGATATCCAAATAGGAGATGGAGGGGGAGCTTCCAGAGCTAGACCCATCAGTGCTCAGGTGCCTTCAGTGTTGTACCTAGTGTTGCTGGGGAGATCATGTAGTGTCAGGATCCATTTGGGGGGTGGTAGCATGCAACGTGTCCACCTTAACAGAGTACTATTTCTCCAGGCTGGCTTTTGCTTTTTAAAATTTCTCACCAGGGCACTGGAGGAACAGTACAAGGGTTAAGGTGCATGCTGCCAACTCAGGTTGCATACTTGATATTATGCAGTTTCCCAGGCATTTCTGGGTGCAGTTCTGAAGGTCCCTTAGCACAACTGGGGTGGTCTGGAGTACTTACTACCGAGTTGACAGAAGTACCTCTGAGTTGAAAAAAGTGTCACTGGAAAGTTTCAGATTGGTACTGACCATGCAGGTCCCATTGATGGCTCTTTTGGAACAATCAAAGACTTTGGAAGGTAAGTCTTTAGCTAAGGTGCTTGCCTTACCACCCAGCAACTCTGTCTAAGCAGCATTACATCTTTGTACCCCAGTATTGAACTATTGGCAAAAGAATCACTGGAACGGTCCCTGGTCCTCCTGAGCACCAATTTGGAGACCACCCCCCAAAATTTTATTTTCTGATTGGATCTCCAGTGAGCTGGTGAAGGCTGGATATCTCCTCCAAGTCTTTTCTTATACAATGATTCATTACTATATAAACTGGATAGTTCTTGTCCTTCATCTCTCAGCTCAGCCTGTAATTATCTGCACAGGTTTCTGCCTGGCTTTGTTCTGCAGTGAGATGCTTTTTCCTGGGTCCCTACTGATTCCTAAGTCACAATGAGCTTATGTGAACTGGCAAAAGCCCTTGCCATAGACTTATAGCTCGGGAAGGAGTCAGTGCTCCTATGGAGAGGGGATTTCTCAAGCTAGCCCCTCTGTCTTTGTTTACATGTGTGTCAGGAGCATTAGGTTGAGAAGTGTGGCCCAGAGGCTGCTGCCACAAGGCCATGTGGGAGTTGGGCAGGTTTACACGTGTCAGCTTACAGAACAGAGTGTAGGACAGCGTACAGGAGTGGAGATCGAAGGTGAGAAAGAGAGCAGGGGCTTGTGTCAGAACTTCCTGGGTTTTAGCTCTGCCACTTTCCAGATAGATGATGTTGATGAATCATAGAGTTTCGATTTCCACCACTGTAAAGCAGAACTTAAAACAGTAGCATACTCAAAGGCGTTGGAGATAATTTGCTGCAGACCTGCCAGAATTATGCTTGGCAAATGTAAGTAATCTATGAGGAATAGTATATCTGGTGGGGGGGGGTGGATACCCAGGCCAACTTTACTCCCATTTTATAGATGGGAGAACTGAGCTCTACATTTTCCAAGTCAGTGTTGCTAGCACAGGGTAGTGTAGTGATGAAAAACCAACTCTGTGTACTATACTAGTGGAGTTTCAAATTCTATTTGTTCAAATTCTATTTGTGAATGGGCCCAGATTGGTTCTTTATTTACCTCCCCTGTTGACTCCTCCTTCCCAAAGTGGGAGGAGAGGAATATCATGTGATTATGTAAATGTTTGCTCAGGGTTCTGGGAAACAGCAGGGTTTCAGAATAAGCCTTCTCACAGCAAGCAAGGGCTAGCCTGTTAATTCTCTTCTCCCTCCGGAGGCTGATCAGATTGCCCAGTGCCTTGTCAAATGACACTTCCCTTCTGTTGGGAGGGAGAAAGACAGCGCATTCCTGCCAAGGTGCAGGGTCTGGGGACATGCTGTTCCTCCAGATGATTAGGTGGTGGTTGTGCTTGAGGGATGAGTTCAGACAGCCCTGGTTTCTGCCTGTGCTTTCCAGCAGCTTGGGAAAGCTACTGAATCGTTCAGCTTCAGTTTACTCATCCTCATAAGCAACCTGGGGAGGAGGCAGGGTGTCTTGGGACTGTTGTGAGAATTAAGTGAGAAATTGCATGTAAATAAAGTATTTCACATCTGGCACATAGACAATGCCATGTTAAAAAATAAGAAGGTAGATTGTGGGATTGGCTTCCAGCACACAGCACATAAGTGTCTTGTTTCCTGCCATTCAGAGATCCGGAATGTGTTGTGACCACATGGTCCTTGGCAGATCTACCTCCCCAAGAGCATTAGGGACAACAACCATTGAGGATGCTGGGTACATTTCCTCAGGTGCGACCAGCTGGGAAGAGGAGGTATGTGGATGAGATGATAAGAACTCAGAGATGCTCGGCAACTGTCCAAGGATGAAGCATTGAAGATGGATTGGAGTACTGGTTATGAAACGGACAGCTAAGTAAACTGACACTATGGGGTTGCCTGAGATCATGGTATTTCCTGGACTCAGGACAGTCAGTGCTAAAACTGGGAATATCTGGGATGACTTGGTCATGCCACATATAGCCACGCCTTGACAGTGCTTCTGAGAGGGGTTGAGAGTGATCCAGAGGAAGAGGCATGTGCAGGAAGTGACCCCTTGAGGACCAACTGTGTGTGTGTGTTTTTCTTTAATGACTTCTGCGTCTTTCACTCACTCTGAACTTTTACTCACTTTTCACTGGTCAGGCAGAGCCTAGTACTAGCAGGCACTCTTGGTCACCATGTGCCTCCTTCTCACTGTGAATGTGAGCTAACTGGGCCTGGAAAAGTCTCTCCTTGAGCCTTGAGAATCACAGCCACTGGGGATCCTGGACTTGACCTTGGGCCACTGACTCCTCAGGTGCTGTTTGTATGATCTCTGGAAAAATGTGAAACTTGATGGAGCATCATTTCAACCATCTTCTGCCTCACACATCCAAGAGTATTGTGGTCTAAGGAGAGGCTATAGACTCACCAGACTGGGGACTTATGTCTGTGAGAAAGGCTAACTCAGTACCCTGCTACTTGGAAGGAGGAATTTCATTTTGGTCTCTGTAAAAATGATAGGAGGAAGACCCTGTCTGTCTGTCTGTCTGAGAAAAAAAAATCGGTCCTTAAGTAATGTCAGATGACACCTCAGCTTTCTGATTTCATTAGAATCTACTTTCTGTGTCAGTGGGTCACACACACACACACACCTGCTGAATCCCCCTGGATGAGCATAGAACCTGGCACAGTTAGGTGCTCAGTAGATGTCTGTGGGCTCTAGTCTGTTGAGTGATTCCAGTTCTAATCTGCTATTCTGGGAAATGGAAATTCTGGTAAAGTGACTGGGGAAGACTGAGAAGAGAAGATAGATTGTGTTCTGCTGGGCAGAGCTAGGAAAAACGCGGTCCACATGGAGGGGAGCAAGCAGGGAAGCCAAGGGTGTGAGTCCAGGTGTCTGGAGGCCAAAAGTAGAAAAAAAACACGGTAGGACATTAGTAGACAACAGGTTGTGGACATTGTAGACAACAGTCCACAAGATGCCTTCAAGGAATTTGGTCCGTTATTAAGCCATTGTCCTCCAACCTTAATCCCATTCTATTATCTCTCCTTTCCCCATGTCTGAGTATCTACCGAATAGTTTTTACAGTGATTTATAGTCACTCATGTTTATTAAGTTTTTCTTCACATCAAATACATATAATAAAGGGGATCAGGTGCTCTTCATTGGTAGAGCACCTGCCTTGCAGCTGTAAGGACTTGAATACGATCCCAAGTCTCACATACTGAGTGCAGCCTTGGTGGCCTTGTTCTTGGGGATCCTCTGGACCAGAAGCAAATGTGTGATCTCTGGTACACGGCAACCAAGCATGTGCAAACACCACAACTAAACGTGTTACTCCCAGTCATTGCAACAACAACAAAATGAAGAAGGGGGAATATAATAAAATTTTAAAAATAGTATTTGCATTTAAAATCATGTACAAACTACTTTCAAAAGGTAAACTTTCCTCTAAGAAACACAGTGCCAGGTAATGAGAAACTGGTAAAGACTTTTTTCATAATGGATTCGTTTATTGCCTTTTAAGACGGCAGAAAACATAAGCAAAGGAAATATATGTGTAAAATTCTGGTCCAACGATGACTAAAATGATAAGAAATATTACCAAGGTGGGTTTCAGGGGCTTTTCTCTTTAACGGGCACCAGGATAAAGAAGCAGAACTATCTCTCTGTCTCTTTCCTTCTTGGTCTCACTTTTACTCTCCTTTCCAGTAACTCTGCTTTCCTGCATAAGCTACAAACTCTGAGGAATGCAGAGAAAATGTGGTTAGGGGAACAAACGGTCCACGCCAAGTGATGTGACCCACAGTGGGTCTGGATTTTACCCATATTAGTCTAGTGCTCTGGCTTCTTAGGTGTGTCTTACCTGGTTGTTCAAAGAATGTTACCCCCAGCCAAGGCTTAAGTTCACTGAGCATTGATCCATTCCTTAACAAGCGTATTTTTTCCCAGCTGTGCATTCAGCTTCCAAGTTAAGGTGACCTGCCAAGCTGGAATGAAAATGGATTAACAAAAAAAAAAATCAGACACTTGCCAAGGATATCTTGCCTCCCCTACACACAATTGTAAGAGTTAAGGTTGAGCTTTCTGAGGTTTTCTGCTCTACTGGTTCTGGCCACTCCTGGAGAACCACAAACTGGTGAGTTTGAGGAATTTGGTCAACCTTGGGAAGGCTTTGAAGTATTTTGGTATTGGTGGAAAAAGTCCACCGACACCAGACTTTGGCAAAGAAAGTTTCCAGAAAATTGACCTGGTCTTTCTCATATACCCACCTTGTCAAAGGCTGACTCCTGATCCTTCCTCACCGTCTTCTGTGCTTCCCAGCAGAACAGCTCCAGGGCCACCATGTACTCCACTGTAAGGAAGTGGGTAGCCTGTGACTGGCCCCTCTCAGAAGTAGGCTGCCCTCCCGAGATCTTGGAGATGAACTCTGTTGGTTTGACTTGCACACTTCCTGATTTCAGTTTCACTGTGCATCCACCTACACAGTATTTTTTTTTTGGTTCTCAGAATTTCAGAGCTATTAACTTCCAACACTAAATCAGGATTCTCATAAAATTTTCCTGGGGCACTTTCATAAAAGAAACACAGTCTCAAAATAGAACTGCTTGGTATACTGTCCTGGTCCAAGAAGACCTAGTGACTAATTTCAAACCCTGAACACATATCTGGTTGCTAAGATTGAGGTGGGGGAGAAAAAGGAAAACAATCATAGACATGCCAAATATATATGGGGAGATTTCATCTGGATTTCCCTCAATAGGGCATTATTCAGAATTTATTTCAAAGGGTTTTCTTCTTGATATTCTACCAATATGCAGGTGCAAATGTTTTGAATAGACTGAATGGACAATTTATTTATGCAAATGGATGCTTTGCATTGTCCCAGTGAATCTACTTGCCAACTCTCAGATACAATTTTCAGAATGTTCCTATACACATGCTTTCTAGATGCATGAGTATCTAAAAGCCCTAGCTTTCATCTGGAAATTTAGAAGAACAATTTGATATTCTTTTTCCTTGAAATTTTTTTGTGAAGAATGGCTATAAAGTAACTAATGGAGACCCACACTCCCCCGTTTCACTGCTAACCTCAACCTTCCGATATTATAACTTCTCATAACTCCAACTCATTGTTCCTTACCTCTGCTTTCCTGGATATGAACAACTAAACACTGATCATCATGTTTAGCCTGCTCAGTGCTAATAAGCTTAGTGGGTAGCAGAGTGACCTTTGTGTGAAAAGAGTCTCATAGCTTCCAAGAAAAATCAAGTCAAAGCTTTTCCAAGGGATTTCCCCTTAATTCTTATTCTGAGCATCTAACTTTGGTTAGATGAGCTTCTAATATTTGGTACTGAGGGTAGAGAGGGTATGATGTGTGTTTTATTTGACCTAGATCTGTTTGCTTATTTAATGATTTTCTATTTCAACTCTACACTTCTCGAACAAACATTCACATTTCCAACTGCCTTCCTGAGCTCGGTTTTCCAAGTCTGGGTAAGATGATTTCAAAATTCAACAAACTGTTAATATTCTCTCTCCTTCTCTCTTTGAAGAGGGCAGTGGTTAAGAGATTTTGTTTATGACTTACATTCACTTTGTTCTGAGTTTCAGCCACTTCAGTGTGTGGCCGTGACATATCAGAATTATGCTACTCAACTTCCTCATCTGTAAAGAAGAAAAGAATTAGCTCCTTACTGATGGAGTTTTGTGATGGTTAAATGAGGTGATAGAAGTTAAACTATTAGTCTTGTGACGGGAATGTTAAAGCATAGATGTAAAGCATCATTATTACTCTTCCCCCTCCCCCCCAACTTTCATAGAAAAGGATGTGAAACCTAGCTTTATCCCTTATCCTGCTTTGTTTTTTGACATATGGAAAATTAGTTTTCAGATCACCTACATGCAACTCCATCTGTTACTAAGAGAACTGCATGGAATTTAAACTTTATGCTTAGAAAGTGAAACTTTCCTCAAAGTGTACCAGTGCTGGGCATCTTGCTAACTCTTCATGTAATCGCTCTCACTCTCTTTTATTATATCACCGTGGGTTAGACCATTCCAAAGCCGTTCATGGTTGCATTTCAGTCATGCAATGTTGCAACACCCATCTCTCCACCAGTACCCATTTCCCGCCACCAACATCCTCTGTTTCCCTATTTCACCCCATAGAGGCCCCACTTGTCTTTATGACAGGCATTTTCTTCTCTTTCTCCTTTCTTTTGCACATTGCAGTTTGCAAAGCATATTCTGAGGTTTTATCATGCATATCTCTTTATTTACTTTCAGTACTCAATATATGTTTAGTTTTACCATTTTCAACTATTGGCAGACTGATCCCTTCGCTATCTTGCCTAACCTCTATCTCCCATGCAATTGTGATAGATCCCAACCCTTGACAGCTCCTCCTGGACCCTGTTTTGCCTAGCCTTGGATATTAGTCTCATATGTAATCTCTCATTTAAGTGCCCAAACATCACACAGAGAACTTTTATGTCCCAGATAAACAGATGAAGAGAACAAGTCCTAAAGTTTAAGTTAACTGTGACAAGGTTGTTCGGTCTAACTTTGCTATTGGTGTGAGGGAAGAGGTTGTGAGCAACCCTAGTCAATACTATAGCCATCTATATGCTGAGTTTATACATTTTTCTACCTACTCTGAGAGTTTGCTTTTTCCCCTGGTCCCTGGGTGAAAGAAAACTGTTAATGAAAATTTTGCCCAGTGTATTGCATTAAATTAGTTTCTTAGTTGGCAGGATCCATGCTTTCTTATTTATTATTAATGAAATAATATGAGCATCTACAAAATAGAAATGGATGGTGATGAATACAAAATCAACTGTCTTTGCCATCGCTTCCACCCCCAGGTGCCAGATGGTAGGTGTGGGAGGAACTCAGGAATCTGACCTTGTGAAGGTGCTTCTGATGCCCCATTGGCTTAAAGCAAGGAAAGAGTTGGAAGAAGCATATAGCAGAGAAGGTAAAAAGTCTAAGGAGATGGGGTTAGGGAAGCACTAGCTATCTTACCTCCAGTCCACATGCAGCAGCAGCTCTTTGACATTTTTCATAGTTTGGGATTCCACTTTTCACAGTGGAAGTGTTTATGCAAAAATAATGTGTATTACTCTCTACCAAAAAGCTTCTAGAACAATAGATGCCTATAGTAGAGTATCAGGGTACAAAATCAATTCCTAAAAGTCAGTGGCTTTCCTATATACAAATAATGAAAGAGAAGAGAGGGACATTAAGAAAACGATCCCATTCACAATTGTGCCACATAAAATCAAATACCTAGGAATCTGCTTAACGAAGAGTATAAAGGACCTGTACAAAGAATACTATAAAACCTTGCTTCAAGAAATAAAAGAGGACACAAGGAAACGGAAACACATTTCCTGCTCATGGATTGGGACAATCAAGGTTGTCAAAATGGCAATACTCCCTAGAGCTTTACATAGGTTCAATGTGGTCCCTATAAGAATACCCATGACATTCTTCAAAGAAATTGACCAAAAATTCCTGAAATTTGTATGGAATAATGAATGTCCATGGATAGCTAAAGCAATTCTTGTGGGAAAAAGATGGGAGGCATCACCTTTCCCAACTTCAAACTCTACTACAAAGCAGTAGTAATTAAAACAGCATGGTATTGGAATAAAAACAGACCTGCGGACCTATGGAATAGAGTTGAGTATCCTGACACCCCCCTCAAATACATGACCATGTAATCTTCGATAAAGGAGCAAAAAGTACAAAATGGAGCAAGGAAAGCCTCTTCAACAAGCGGTGCTGGAAAAACTGGGCAGCTACATGAAAAAAAATGAATCTGGACCTCTGTCTAACACTATGCACAAAACTCAGATCGAAATGGATTAAATATCTCAATATCAGATCTGAATCCATAAAGTACGCCAAAGAAAATATAGGAAAAAACCTCCACGGCATTGAAACTAAAGGCATCTTCAAAGATGAAACACCACTAACAATGTAACTAGAAGCAAAGATAAACATATGGGACAACATCAAACTAAAAAGCTTCTTCACCTCAAAAGAAACAGTGACCAAGATACAAAGACAGCCCACAGAGTGGGAAAGAATATTCACCCAATACCCATCTGATAAGGAGTTAATATCCAGGATATATCAGGCACTGGTAGAACTTTACAAGAAGAAAGCAGCCAACCCCATCAAAAATGGGGGAGAAGAAATGAAAAGAAACTTTGACAAGGAAGAAATTCGAATGAACAAAAGACTTATGAAAAATGCTCATCATCATTAATCATCAGAGAGATGCAAATCAGAACAACAATGAGATATCATCTCATATCACAGAGACTGGCACATATCCCAAAAGAGAAGAACAGCAAGTGCTGGCATGGATGCGGGAAAAGGGGACTCTCATCCACTGCTGGTGGGAATGTCAACTGGTACAACCTTTTGGAAAACAAAATGGACATTCCTCCAAAGACTAGAAATTGAGCTCCCATTTGACCCAGCCATTCCCCTCCTGGGAATATACCCTGGGAAGTCAAAAAACAAGCAGCAGAAACACCATCTGCACTTTTATTTTCATAGCAGCACTAGTCACAATAGCCAGAATCTGGAAACAACCAGAGTGCCTGAGAATTGATGACTGGATAAAGAAACTTTGATACATCTACACAATGGAATACTATGCAGCTGTTAGGAAAAATGAAGTTATAAAATTTGCATATAAATGGATGGACATGAAGAGGATCATGTTGAGTGAAATTGGCCAGAAGGAAAAGACAGATATCGAATGACTGCATTTATTTGCATGACATATATATATATATATATTATGATACCAATATCCAAGGTCAGGCAAAACCTGGATCAAGAGGTCTTGTCAAAGGGGGAATCTACCACAAATGTGAGGGAGTCAGAGGTTAGGTAAGACAGAGAAGGGAACAGTGTGCTAATTGTCGAAAGTGATACTACCAACCTAGAATTTAGCATTGAATATAGGCAAAAAGATACACATGATAACCTCTATGTATTGCAATCCACAGTGTGTAAGAGAAGGAAGAGAGAAAGAGAGAGAGAAAGAGAAAGAGAGAAAAGAGATAAAGAATCTGCCATAGAGGCAGGCTAGGGGGGGAGGGAATCGGGGACATTGGTGGTGGAAAATGGGCACTGGTGGAGGAATAGGTGCTGGAGCACTGTATGACCGAGACCCAAACACGAACATCTTTGTAATTGTATGTCTCATGGTTGTATAATAAAATATAAAAAAATGTGTAGAAATACTACTGTAATGATAAAAACTGTCATACCCCCCACCCTTTCCATCCCCCTTGTTCCTAGCTTCCCCACTCTCTTCTTTGGCTACACACACACACACACACACACACACATACACAAATAGGAAATACTAACTTCTTTTTGTAGGAGTCACCAACTTGGACTGGGTCTTCTCTCTCCCTCTGAAATGGAACACAGCCTTTTTGTAGATATTTAGAATACTGTTAGACTGTCCAAGCAGTTTGACTTAAGAACTGAAGTTCTCCCTACAAGGAAGTGAAATAGCTCCTGGTTCTGTACTTAGGAGTAACCCCTGGCAGTTGCTAGAGTAACTACACACAGTGCTGGGGATTTGAACAGGGGTTGTCTGATGCAAAACAAGAACCTTACCTCATACGATAACATGTGTTTGGTTATATCTTTTATACTATGTATGTATCTTTTATGTCCTTCTTTGTCTCCAGTCAAAGTAACACGTGACAATATTCCCTTCTATGTAATTCTTCCACTACCACCCAACAGAGGATCTTAGTCTTGTCACTCTAGAGTCATAGTCTGTGTGGGTCTATTTTAATAGTTGTCATGTTCTGCCCTGGAGGGAACTCCATGTCACTAGGAGAGGATGATAGAGGGAAACATTTAAACACACACTTGCTTTCAAAATAAATATAGGGCCTCTAGTTAAAAGGTGCTATGTAAAGTAAGCAAGCATCGTCTTTTTTTTTTTTTTTTGCAAAGCATGCATACAACTCTCATTAACCTTGTAACCACAGCCTTGCTGGCTTTAAGACTCAGCCACCTTAGGGCTTGATACTGGGCTTACAGAGATTCTTTGTCTTGGACTGATTTTTTCCATACTGGGTGTTTCTTAGGAGTTACTCCTGGCTCTGGACTCAGGAATTACTCTAGGGTGCTTGGGGACCGTACGGGATGCCAGGGTTCGAACCTGGTTATACAGCATGTAAGGCAGCCACCCTTCATGCTGTACCATCTCTCTGGCCACCTTTTGGCCTTAATTGAGGGAATGGTGGCCCCTGTGATTCTTTGGATTTGTGATATGGCTATTCAGAGATAATATAATCAAACATGTACGTCAGCACATGTTTGGCACACAATCAGCCTGGGTTTGCTCTGCCTTTTTCTTTTGCAGAAACCAGCGTCCACATTCTGTTCAACTGCTCCTATTTTGTGCAGATTTGAGAGAGTCAGGTCCAGAATTAGAGGTGAGACCAGGAAGATTTCAAGGAAGAGGGATTGGGTTTGTAGGATCAGTTCAAATTCCAACAGTTTTTTGGATCTTAACCAGTGGGTTTGGTTAAGATCAAATTCTCTCTTAAATCTTCCCAGGCAGTCAACTTGTTTCATCACTCTAGTCACTTCTCTGTCTTTATCAGTCTCCCAGAGACTGCTGGTAGCATGGAGTGCATCTAATCTAAGCGAGAGTTGCGGGTTTGACCAGGTAATGAGGCTCTTGGCTGATTGTGCCTGACAGGGTTAGGACTTAGAAGAAACTAACTATGTATCTGTGCAAATGCTCTCACATATTAGATGCTTTTGTGGCTACCCTTAAAGTTTTGATTCATGAATAATATGTTCCATATATTTGAGAATCTTTCAACAGAAAGTCAATTTCAGCCTTCTCATTTAAATTTAGGACTTGTTTCTAGCAATCCATATATCTACCTGCCACCTACCTACCTACCAGTCATATATCTAGATCCCAGTTTCATGTTATTGAAGTAGAGAAGAAGATAAGATTTCACATGTTGAAGGAATTTTCTCTGTGGGTGTGACATGTCTAAAAATACAGTCTTCTCATCCATTGTTGGTGGGAATGCCTTTCTGAAAAACAATATGGACATTCCTCCAAAGACTAGAATTTGAACTCCCATTTGACCCAGCCATACCACTCCTGGGAATATACTCTTGGAAACCAAAAATACGCAGCGGAAACACCATCCCTACTTTTATGTTCATAGCAGCATTATTCACAATAGCCAGAATCTGGAAACAACCAGAGTACCCGAGAATCGATGACTGGATAAAGAAGCTTTGGTATATCTACACAATGGAATACTATGCAGCTGTTAGGAAAAATGAAGTTATAAAATTTGCCTACAAATGGATGGACATGGAGAAGATTATGTTGAGTGAAATTAGCCATGAGGAGACAGATACAGAATGACTGCATTTATTTGCATGACATAAATATATATGTACATATTATGATACCAATATCCAAGGTCGAGTGAAACATGTATCAGGAGGTCTTGTCAAAGGTGGAAATTATCACAAACATGTGGGAGTCAGAGGCTAGGTAAGACAGAAAATGGAACAGTGTACAAACAATTGTCGAGGGTTCTAATGCCAACCTAGAACTGAGCATTAAATACAGACAAAAAGATACACATGACAACCCTTTAATGTATGTTCTGTAATCCATAGTCTGGAAGGGAAGGAAAAGAGAAAGAGAGAGAAAGGAAAGAAATAAAGAACCTGCCATGGAGGAGGGCTGAGGGAGGGCTGGGAGGGGGTAACCTGGGACGTTGGTGGTGGGAGATGGGCACTGGTGGAGGGATGGGTGCTGGAACACTGTATGACCAAAACCCAAATATGAACTTTTTAATTGTATATCTTTGTAATTGTATATCTCACTGCGGTATAATAAAATACTTAAAAAATAAAAAATGCAGTCTTTTCTTGGCATGGGGATATTTTTTTTCATTGCAAAAGGTTTGACTAAGTCTCAAGTAAAGGAAGACCAGTCCTTGACTAAGTACCAGACATGTTGGTACTCTACGATCTTAAAAACTCCACAGATAAAGTTGGGCTTGAGGGGAGACCTGTCTCTCTTTCACCATTCCCAAGTGCCCTTCCCATGAGCCTTAAAGAAGCAGTCCTCTCATCTAAATAGACAGGGAAAGAGCAGACAAACAAAATCTGGACTCTAAAGATTCTAACTTCTTTTATGTTCCATTTCAATTATATTTTCCACATCCGGACTTCCCCCTTATCAGAACTCCACCCAGCAGAACAGCCTATCACAGCCCGGCTCATCGAGATCCACCCTGCAGCAGTCGTTTTTAATCCGGCCCAGGTATGCTGATCCAGAGACTCACAGACATGGGGCAGAGCTGCTACTGGCTCTCCCTGTGCCCAGCCGCTCACGAGGTACCCAGGAGGGATGGCAGGTTCTAGCCCTGGCCCACCACCCCAGCAGAGCCTCGCAACAAGCCAGATGACCCCCCACTCCATGAGGGCCTCCATTTTCCACATCCGGACTTCCCCTCGTCAGAACACCACCCAGCAGACCAGCCTATCACAGCCTGGCTCGCACGGCCGCTTGTGGCCTCGCAGTTCATCAATACATGCTGGATTTAGAGATAACTACAGGAGTACACTACCCGCACGGCAGAGCCTGGCAAGCTACCCGTGTTGTATTTGATATGCCAAATACCAGTAACAATTATAGACCTCATTCCCATGACCTGATGGAATGGTTTGAGGCTCTTTATGTTCCTGGAGCAAGCAGGTGCCCTTGGGCTGTACTTGCATGAGACAGGACATATGGAGATGTTACTGGTGCCCACTCGAGCAAATCGATGATGAACGGGAAGACAGGCGTGACAGTGATTCAATTATATTTCAATAAAGCAGAAAATAAAAACACTAAATACTTGGGACCCTACATTGAGACATCTGGCTGCATTAACGAAGCATAACAGAGTAGCTCCTTGATTTAAGCTACTGTTTTGGAGAATCCTCATCAAAGTGTAAAAAAATAAAGAAATTAAATAAATAAAAACATTTTCACAAGGAGAAGCCAGCCATCATCATCATCATCATCATCATCATCATTTTTTCCAAGATTACTGAACCCTTAGGTTAGTTTTGAGGAACTAAGGTCAGATAGAAAAAGTGTCTGTCTAGGTCCTTTGGGTGCTCAGTGGCAACTCCCTCTATCCCCGGTGCTGTGCTCAACTCCCATCACAAACCAGGCCTCCAGGCGCCTTTGAGTCCAGCAAGCTCTTTGGGTGTCTTAGAGTAAACCAAGCGAACCCCCAAATTGCATTGTAAATCCTTCTTGGAAATCCCACAAGCCTGGTGAATAGACAGTAGCCTGCTTCCCTGAACTTGCAAACTTAACACAACAGGTGAGTGGCCCAGAGATGAAAGGCAGTCAAAGATGAAACAGAAGACCAGTGCACAGACCAGGAGGGGCCACGATCACGGCAGAGACACACCAGCCTTTAGCCAGGAGATTTGTTGACCTGCTTATGCCAACAGAACCACATCTGCAGATCGACTGTACTACGAGGGGTGAGAGGCCCTGTAATTACAGGTGGTTATGACTGGGTCAGAGAGCCACCTCAATTTTTGGAGTAGCTTTTGAAGTCTACTGTCTTTTGACCACACATTCCCCAACTTCTACCTCCCTGCCCCCAATCTGCTGTCTCATGTTTATTTCAGGCAAAAACTGTGGCAAAGTCAGCTTTGCCTTCTGGTATTCCACTGACATTAATTACACCCCCTTACCACCACCACCACCACACACTTGCAGCGCTGCTCAAGAGCGAACACACACACACACACACACACACACACACACACACACACCACACCACACACACCACACACACACCCTTTAGTGGGTGGAGTGGCTACCTGAGATTACTCCTGATTCATCTTTCAAACAGAAAACGTCACCTGGCTGTTCCCTCCGGCCCTGCTCTAAGATCCTGCAGCTGATAGACTAATTGGGGCTAATGTGATAATGGGCAGTAATGACATCTACTGTTTTTATCAGACATTTGCATTTTAACAGAGCCTTTGGGAAAAGCACCAGGTTGAGATACGGAGTCTAGTGAAGGGGGAGAGGCAGAGAAACCTTAAAGAAGCTTTCCCGATTCTACTCCAAACCTTCCAAAACTTTACACACTGACTGAGTGGCAAGACCCTTCCCACTTTAACCCTGAACACACCCTGCAGGTATTTTATCCCTTAATAAACCTCTTCATTCTTATTGCAGAAAATAACCAGGAAACCAGGGAGAGGAGCAAGAAATAAATACTGCTTCCCCTCACTTCATCGTACAGCCACTTACTTTTGGTTTCATTTGGTTCCTTTTTTTCAGGGGAGAAACTTTTTTATTTTGATCACAAAATTTTTGGTTTTGATCACAAAATCTTGGTCTCTGCCTAAACTCAATTTCTTTTTTTCTTCTCACAGAAGGGAGGCCTAGTGAGTTAAAGAAATTCATTGAACTCTTAGCTTTGCCCAGGCTGGTGTTCAGGAAGACAAGAGAGGGAAAGTTAATGGTTAGGAGAGGGTATTTTTCCTCGCCAGGAGCACTTACTCACCTGTAGAGGAGGAGGGGAAGTATATTTGGGACCCAGTGAAGCAGGTCTTTGGCCCAGGCGGATAGAGATCTCATCAGCATTGCAGAATCAAAGATCCTTCTCCAAAGTCTGTCTGCTTCTTGTCCAAACTGTTGATTTAAAAAAAAAATGCTTCAGTTTCCTGGACTTTTCTTCTCTTAGCTCTTGTAAAATGCAAATGTATGATGAAAATTTAAAAAAAAAAAACAGAACAAAGTGAAAACTTGTGAATGTTAAGAGGAAGTTGAGAACCTGGATCATCTAATTTCACATTTTTGACCCAAAGAAGTTGACCCTTCATGGACCCTCCCTCCAAATCTCCTGAGGTTCTAACCTGGGCTAGGGGAGACTGGCTTTTCAAAGCTTACTGAAATTGCCAGAGGTCACTGCCAATGAGGTCACTGGGGTGCTGGTAGAGGGAGAATCTAGGTTCTGGACTATCCATTGAAGCTAGTACCCACACAGCCAGGACAAATATCCTGATGCCAAAGCAGAAAGGACGAAATGCAGATTAGTACGTGAGACAGATGTTGAAGATGTTTCACAGGATATCTGTTAATATTTACACATGTCAGTTGCCCTCAGATTTGAACTCCTGTTCATTTTGCTTTTTATATTCTCTCTTCCAGGGTGTAAGTCTTGGGGGAGCAAAGATGGTGCATTCCCCCCAAAACAGCTTAGAAGTTGAAAAGAACAGTCACCGCCAAATCAATTCCTCATCTATTAACAGGTTGTCTCTCTGTTCTCGAGACACAGGCATAACCTGGTTAGACCTGTTTTGTTTGAACACTAACCGTGTGAGTTGGCCAAATGCAAATGAACCCATGTTTGTAATCCTTTATTTTATTTTTTTTAAAGGGCCCAGTGGCCAATCAGGAGAGGGGGAAGTGACTTAGGGAATTCCCGGTTGGTGGCTTATTGCTTAACATCCTACAAAATGATTTAAAATTATTGTCATATGCATTTATCTTCACTCTGATGAGGGCTCAGGCGTGATAACACCCCTGTTTCCCCATACCCGAAGGAGCTGGCGTGCGTGCTGCCTGCTGCCTCCCCTCCATTAGCCACAGCTATTGGATTTCCCATCCAGAATCTTTAGGTAAATGAGGTAAGTCCTTATTTTTAAATCTTCTTTTGAATCTGGAATTCAACCACCTGAATGGAAAGAGAAACCTACCTGAAGCCGACAGGTGAAAATAAAACAGCCTCCCGGGGTGGCTGGCAGGAAGGGAGCTGCCTCACCTGTGCTCACCTTTCTCGAATCTTCTTAGAATTTGACTGGGGAGGCCAGCTAAGCTACTTTGGATGTGGTCTGTGAATCTGGTGCATTACGTCTGGATTTACCATTCCTGTGGACTTCAAAGTCTCATGGTTCCCTTCTACCTGTGCTACAAAGCTTTTCTTCTGGATTGATTCTGACTTTAACAGATAGGCGGCTAGAGAGAGGTGCATTGATCTAGGTCAGGGAAGAACTTGTAAGCTGAATAGCTGTTGGGGCTCTGAGCACATGTTTTCACCTTCTTAAGCTGTTTTCTGTTGGTAACATTTCTGTCTCATTCGTTATGTGGAAAGGCAGATTCATCTTCAGTATTTTCCAGGGTCAGGAAATGGCTGTAACAGCAAGGGTAGACAGTATCCCCACTTGAAATAATGACCAGGCAGTCCTAATACATGAGGATCCTGGGGAGAACCTAAAAATTGTTTTGTCCAGAAAAAAAAAACAACAAAACAAATCAAAACACGGTTTGGTGAAGAGTCTCATTGTATCACAAAGGCACGAATCAATCCTTTGTTCCATAATGTGGCACTATGACCAGACCAGGCCTGAGTCAGCAATGCCAAATGCTATCTAACGCAGGGACTCTTCTGATTTTGTTTGGGCACTGTGGAGAGGTGTTGGGCTCAGGATAGACAGAATTGGGAGGAATGTGGTAGCAATGTTCATGTTGGTAAATAATAGCACTGAGTGAGGGAGAATGTCGTTTTCACCACTGGCTTTGCAAAAGAGTTTGAACATTCTCAGTGTAGTCGGAGCGTGTGTCTCTTTAAGAGAAAGCTTGAGATTCTGGGAGACTGAGGTCACAGGTGTCTCTGCCGGTTATCTAGACTGACCTTAGTAACAGAAAGAAAGCGAGACAGTGTCTGGATGCATTCTGAAAATTTCCTGGTGTAAAATCTAGTTTGGGATTTGATTCTATATGCATGAGTGTGCGAATGTGTGCACATAGAGTCTTTGGATATGTAAAAGGGTAGCTGGTCATGGGTGTTTGTGTGCTAATTAATTCCCGAGATCATGGGAAAAGTTAATTCTCAACAGGAGAAGAAAAAATATCATTTTATTATGAAAAACTCATAATAAGCATATCATCAGAAAAGGCTTTGAAGAGATTTTTAAGAACAGTTTTAACTGAAGTTTATGATATTTGGAGTTTGCAGAAGGCCCTTTAGTTCTGTTTTTGAGGGCTTATATTTTAAAACTATAAACTAACTCATTCATGGTTTACTTCATATTCTTGCAATCTAAAATCATGTAGGACTGTTTCCTCGCTATTTACTAATGTGCCTTTTGGATAGATTTTAAATAATAATGATGGAACATAAAGTGAGGGTCATTTTGGATCCTGTGATCCCATTTAAAAAAAAAACTGATAAATATAATAAGGACAATCCTTCTCCAAGCTTCCAAAATATTTTACAGGCATTTAAAAGGAAAGTAACTTTGAGAATTTGTGCTTGAGTTCTTACGCATTACTCTTCAAGATGGCGGAATTACCTAGGACTTTTAAAAGATGGCTATGAATAAAGGCAATACTGTTGATCCAAGTCCATACATAGATTTATATGTGTATATATGTGAGTATGATATTTTGTAAAAAGATATTTGACTATTAAACTCTAACAACAACTCGATATTTTTATTATATTGTGAGCCCCCCCAAATGAAAGTGTCTTGGGTCTTTCTGGACCTCTAAGATGTCCTACATTCATTCACATTCATGAGTTCATGTTTCTCCCCCTTATTCTACTCTTCTTATTTTACCAGCTTTACCAAAATCCTTTTCAAAATCTTTTTGACTTCCTGAGGGACAGAAATGATGAAATAGAGAGGTTAAAACATATATTAAACAGCACTCAATTAGCTATTTGAAACTGGAAGGAACTGGTATCAGATCTCAGGTCAGAATGTGAGTGCATTTGACCAAAGTTCAGTTCCAAGAAGTAGAATATGCATTACTGGCATCTTGTAATGTTTGTTCTCTTTTTGCCCTCTTCATTCATCACACCCCAACTCCAAAATTCAGAGATTTTAGAGTGGGTTGTATGTTTTAGATCATTTTGCTTTCTGATATCCCTGTAAGAATCCTATTTCATATTAGAGCATCAAATACAGATATGAAAGTTTAGATAATGAAAATGCTACTCCTTCTTTCCCTTTCCCTCAGCAGGAATTATCTGCGAATCCTTTAAAACAGTTTTAGTTTTCAAAGACCTCTGGTAGTCAGGGTGGGATGGATACTAAGAATGCCGTGGTAGAACCTGTTAACACACTTGAGAAGCTTAAGGAACCAAACCTAAATTTCGAACCTGATTTTGTCACTGTTTTATCCATTTGTCTTGTTAAGATTGCTCTCTGGCAGCTTTGAAGGTTCATATATTTTTTGCTATGAAGCATTGACTCCCCTGGAGACTTGTTTAGACACTATACAGTTTCACCCTGCGCGGCCACTGGGTAACTGGCTGAGTGGGGTGGCTTTCAACTTGGTTAAGTAGAATCTGCCTAAAGAATTGTCATTTGAAAACGGGGGCAGAAAGGTCTTGCCTGTGAAAAGAGCATTTGGCTATGGTTCATTTTAAACCTGTTGCTGAATAATTGAGGGACAGGGAATATACTAGGACTTCATGCTTTTAATTCAATTTTTAATAATGTAATATGGAATAATAGTTTATTCTAGGAGTAGGCTATTATGCCCTCATTAGAAATACATGATGCTATATTATACCATAAAGTGGTCAGGGTTCTAAAGGTTCAGACTAAACAAAAAATATGGTAAGAAGGATGTTTCTCTACCGGGGACTCATCAGGACAGGGTGTATGTGCATATTTCAGGAAATTGAAGCAGAAAGTTCATAGTTATTTGATTTAAAATTATTGTATTTGACGTTCAAGTGAGGAAAATACTTCTTTAAGAATGTCCGTGAAGAATTTCAGACTCATGCTTTTATGTGACTGGAGCACAGTGTGGACAGGAGTGTGACGGAGAGTGCCGCCAATCAGTAACAAGGGAACCTGGTTTTTCTCACCCTACCAAAGCTTTGTGCCCACAATCTGCTTCTCTGACTGAGTGTTGGTTTCCAAACCTGGAAGAAAGAGGTTTCATTGTAGTATCTCTAAGATTCACTTTTAACTTTCAGATTCTGAAGACTGGATTGGAGAAAATCAGGCTTGCTGAGAGGTCAGCGGGGTTCAGTTGAAATCTATGAAAACTGAGGAAAGGGTGCAAGATGTCTTCTTGTAAAGGAGATAAGGAAAAAGAAATCAATTGGAGTTTTTAATTCTATGGGGTCTTGGAATTTTGACTAATAAATGTAGTTGGTAGGATACTGTACTGGGATGACTGGAGGCTTATTAAGCACTAAGAGTCAGTTTCTGCCACATTCTCCCATCTCTAACAACTTGCTTCCTGTGCCCCAAGTTGGAGGGAGTGTATAAATGGATGAAACCAACTGTTTTATACCACAGGAAACAGTCAATATATGAGAGATCACTAGTGAATTTTTATTTTTATTTAGAAATTTTTATATATTATTTACAAAAAAAATGTTAAGGTACTTAACACATGCCAGTTATAAGAACTAGAAAAAATCATTTAATGAATTTTTAAAAGCACCATATCTGAGAAGTGAACATTTGGGTGCTTGCTGAGTTCACTTAGTTTGTGTGATGCTGACCGTTTTGCTTGACTGATTGTCCATGAATTATCAGTTGATCCAAAGGATCCAAACTCACTTCTGGAGGAAGACCCTAGGGGGACAACTCAGGGAAGTATGGCTGGTTGATTCTCTGGGCTGACAGCCTAGATAATGTGACATTCCCAGAAGTTCTCAGCTTGTATCTGGAGCAATCAGAGCTTTCAACAGGGGCAAGCAGGGTGGCCCATTTAAAGAGACTCCCAGGGTTTTAATTGGCCTTGTTTTAAAAAAAGGCACCCTGTAAAAAATACTCCTTTGAAAATTGATTTCACTAGCACCTAACCACACTCTGTCTTCAGTTTGTTTTATAGGGCTGGGCTCCTTGTTCTGGTTCATTGGATTCACATTATCTCTTTTCTCCAATCTTTGCTCACACCCTGGCCCTCCAAGCCTCTTTCCCTTCCCTTTTTAGAAATATTTTAATCCTTATTAAGGGTGTTTGCCTATACATCTATTTTTTAAAGGCATCAGGGACTGGAGAGATAACTCAAAGACTGGAGTGCATGTTTAGCGTGCTATGGACACAGGTTTAATCCATGGCAGCACAGTTTCCCAAGCACTGTCAGGAGCAGCCGCCAAGCACTGAATCAGGAGTAGCTCCCAAGTACCACCAGTTGTGGCTCCCAAACCAAACCAAAAGCAAAACTCAAACAAAAAATATTAGTACATTTAAAACACATTTTAATTCTTGACATTCCCAAAGATTCCCATTTAAACAGCTATTACACTATTTGATTCTTAGACTAATAAATTATTTCACCATACCCACCTGGGGGTGTAGTTTGGGGCACATTAACTAGAAATACACAGTACTTACTCATGGCTCTGTCTTCAAGGGTTAGCATTTGGAGAATCATGTATGGTGGCCAAGATTCAGCCAGGGTTGGACATATGCAAGCCAAGCACTTTAACTCCTGTACTGTGTCTTTGGCTCCAATCAAACTAATTTTGCTTTTTTTTCTTTTGTATGACCTTGAGTCAATGACATTATCTTTGATGTTATGTTGTAATTGTGGTGTTACATTCCCTTACTCAAGATCATAGGCACAAAATAAGCAATATCAGGGCATGGGACCTGATTAGTCCAGTTTTAGATTCCAGAAATTTTAGTCAACCTGCTAGAACTTTCTTAGCCCAATGCAAACTTCCTTTAAAAGTCTTCTGGAATTTTATTAGGATATGAAAAGATTTTATATTTTTATGTATGACACTAGAACTTGAAGAATATGATTGATATTATTTCCAGATATTATTATAGGATGATCCCTCTTAGGTAACTTAAAAAATTTATTGAATAGAGCCAACGGTATATTCAAGTTATATGAGGTAAGTGAAGTCTGATAGGGAAAATCTTTGTCTTTAAGATGACTGCTACCAAGAATTATTTTGTTCTTACCTTAGGCTTAGACTGGAAACTAATTCAACCTCCGTCTCATTAGAAGATCAGAGAGCACTTAGCTCTCCTTTTCCCATCTGAACTGCATTGGCCAGAAGCAGTGGAGCTGCAGAAGGTTGATAAACGGTCTTTTAGCTGCTGTGTATGTGAAGGGTCAGGAGGCTGTGAGCTTTTTGTTTGGTCTTCGGGTCATCCTCCATTGTGCTCAGAGCTACTCCTGGCTCTATACTTGAGGGTTGCTTCTGCTACCACCCACTTTTAGGAGTGGTGGTCAGAGGTCCATTTAATTCCAGGGATTAAATTCAGACCATCTGCATGCAACACATGAGCTCAGCCCTTTGAACCATTTCTCCAGTCAGCTGTGAGTTTTTGTTGCCTGGAAGCAGGTGGAATATGGTATAAAGAATATTGGGTTTAGAATCAGGCAGAATTTTTTGATGCTGGTTTCACATTTGGATCACTGCGTAGTTGAGTGACTTTAGGTGAATTATGTAAGCTCTAGAATCAAATTTCCTCATCTGAAAAAATGGGGTTAATAACACCTATTGCACAGGGCTGTTGTAAGTATAAAATGAGATAAAGAATCTGAAAGCTCCTGGAAGAATGTTTGTGAGGAAGGGACAGAGATTAAAGCACTTGCTCTGCATGTAGGTGATCCTTCACTCCCTCATTTGATTCTTGGCATTGTGTATGATTCCCCCAGCAACTGCCAGAAGTGACTCCTTGAACCCAGAACCAGGAGTAAGCCCTATGCACTTCCAGGGGTGACTTCAGCCCTCACTTCTCAAAAAAACAAAGCAAAACAAAACAACTAGTGATTAAGTGATTTGTAATTTGTGGAATGAAAATTGACAATAATTCCTCAATTATCTTATTTAAAAAATTTTATTATTATTTTCATTTTGGAGTCACACCTGGCAATGCCCAGGGGTTAGTCCTGGTTCTGCACTTAGGAATTATACTTGGTTGTGCTCAGGGGACCATGTGGGATGCTGAGACTTCGAACCTGAGAGTCGAACCTGTGTCATGCACGGCAAGAGCCTTACTTCTGTGCTATCTCTCCAGTCTCTCAATTGTTTTATTTTTGGCAAGTGCCTATTGGATTGAACTGGATAAAATTTTAAATGATTCACATAGGTTTCTTGGGATCTTAGAAAGGGAATGAATTAGGGTTTTTACTTGGAAAAGTGGTCAGGGTTGGGGAAATAAACATAGTTATTACTGGTTTTAGTCAACCTGCCAAAGAAAGTCACTTGGAAAAGTAAAATCAGCAGAGAGATGGGTGAACCATGTCCATGGGGGACCTCCAAATGTCCTCCTTGTCTTGAACTGGCCGTAAATGTAAGATAAAGGGAATCCAGGCAATACCTGGGGAAGGCAAGCCACATGTTTTTACAGTATGTCTTGCTGGCTGGCATGTGGGGCCTCCAGAGAAAACTGATCCCTTTTCTTGTCAGTTCTTATGACAACTGCAATATCATGTACTTTTGCCAATCCCTGTAATTCTTGGTAGTACCTCCTGGCCACAGCAATGAAGGCATTAACTTGGGCATTCTAGAAGCTTGGGAAAAAGTTCATACTTATTGTAGGCCCTTCCTCTCGGTAAATTGTTCAAATGAGGCTACCAACTGGGAGTGGTTTTTAGAAGTTATGTGAGTGGAACATGAAATCCCTGCTATCATAAAACAAGGGTACCTAGCCTGGGATGCAAAGATAGGATCTATGGAGTGAATTCAGGGGGTTTATAGACTTGGATGTGAAAACAATTGTTTTTTAATTTTCAGTACACTAAAATGTCAAGTCTCTTTATATAAAAGTGGGCAAAACTCCACAGTAGCATTAGCTGTAGCTATGACTTTCACCACAGAAATTATAGAAATTTTTATATCACGTTACCCTATCTCAAATTATTGACTTTCATCACTCCTTCACTATCAGTGGGGTATTAGGATTTATTTAATGTGTTCATAAAGAAGCACATATATTAGAATGATATCTCAATTTAATTTAAAAGTAAAGTATTTTCTAATCTTGTATACTTTGCTTTCTTTTGATAATAGGCCTATAGGCCTCATCAGACTGTAGAAAGGCCAAGAACCACTTTTTTTCCACATAGGATTAATGAAATGACACCACACAACATTGACTAATAGTGGTCTTTGTCAAAATAGAAGTATATTTTCTTCCCATCAATTGTTTTGCGTTGTAGATAGCTTTGGAATTGTGAAGCCAGCTCAGAATAATGGGGATAATGACAATAATAATTATGGAAATAAGAGCTAGTGGTTGTTGCAGGTCTGCTGTGAGTTTGAACAGATACCACACTGGATAACCTTCCCCAACTCCATCACTACCTCAGGAGACTGCTTGTATGATAAAGACAAACCATTTTCTCTCATTGCCACAGAGCTTTGGTGCATGTGATTGTCAAAGTTGGGCAGATATACGTATAAGGTACATATTGTGTGTATACAGTCTATGTAATGACATAGGTCCTCACATTTAGGAAGGCCTTGTCCTCGGTTTCATGTTCCTCTGCCAATGCTATCCTGAAATTCTTGATATATTTTGAACAACGGGTCTCAGATTTTCCTCTTGCATTGAGCCCTGCAAATCATTTAGCTGAGCCTGTCTCTTGAGGTGGTGAAAGTTTAGTACATGTGATTGCTTCCACTGCTATACAGCTGGGATCTGCTCTGGGGTGGCCCCTGCTCCTTTTAATTTTGCTCATCTAACCAAGCTCTAGTGGAAAGCTGAGGTCTGACAAGCCTGCTTGGAGGCTCTGAGTTGGTGAGTTTTCTAATTTTGCCTGAGCACCGAGGACTTCCTGCCAAGTAATCCCAAAGTTTGAATAATTGACTGAAGGGGAGTTGATTACTTGGAAAGCTTTTCTGGTCGGGAATTGATTGGTTTGCTGGTAGACTTTTTGCATTTTGTATTTTCCGAAGGGCTGATTCCATAGACCAGTGTACTAGAAGCAGAGCAAAGAGCATTTTGGAAGGGAAAATGAAACCCAGTGTGCTGCCTGCTGTTCTTGTAGGAAGAAAAAGGAACTTGCATTTCTGGCCTGACTGTCTGTACAAAAAAGAAAATCTGACTTCTAATTTGTGAGAAAATGTCGGTAATTTTTTACTACCTAAGTCGCAAAATGATAATGGAACAAGCCCCCCGAGTTTCTGCCTTTATTTGACAACTAAGTTTTAACAAACTGTTCCAAGGTCACAGGCATGATGCTGGTACAAGAAGGAGAGAAGTTTCCTAGATTTGTTTATCAGAGGGACAGAATTCAGGGTCTTCAAACCACACAGTCACAGACTTCCATGGACGTGATGCCCAAGACACACAGCCTGTCTTTCACCAGGACCTGTAGGATGGCTCAGACAGCAGCTGTTGCTCCTTTAGACTTACCTTCTACCCTTCTATTTTGCAATAGTTTTATCCCCTCTCCTTGTAGGTTATATTAAACCTGCTCTATTATAATGGCTAATAAGTCTGAGGTGACATGAGGCAGCCAAGTCCAATTCCGAATCAATCTGGGGTTGACTTCAGCAGAAAGTCAGACCAAAGTTTGACAGACAGGTAGGAATTAGGTGGGGCTTCTCTAGCACCTGATATACTTTATAGGGAACTTGCATTTCTTGGGCTGAACAATGACAAATATGCCTCCTACTCATATTTTGGAAAAATCATTATGGAACTGCTCTGAAAGGCTCTTAGCCCTCAAATAAAAAGTATGAGGATCTTAGGGACTCCCACTTGTCAGAAATACAAAAATCCACTTTCAAAGATGCATCAAATTATCATGTTGCTCTTACCCTCCATTTACATTTATTGTAATACATCCTGTCTGTGCATTAGCTCTGTGACTTTTCATGAGTTACTTAACTTATCTGTACCTATTCATCTGTAAGAGGGGGAAATATTTGAAACAAATACTTGGGAGTTATTGAAAGGATTAAATGAGATAATTAATGTAAAGATGAGCTCAATTCTTAGCAGGTTCTAAACGACAAATGCAAACTATGATCTTTGCCACTGTTTCGGTTGTTGTTTTGTAATTATACAGTCAGTGAAATTCCAAATTGGTGGTTGTTGATCTTTTCTCAGCTGGAACATTGTTGTTCTTTTCCTAAGAAGAGGCTAGAATCTCAAAATGGTCAAATCCATTGTCCCTGTTCATCCTGACCCCTCCCTGGCTCGGATCCCTACCTCTCTCTTACATTCTCCACCCTTCTTGCATTCTTGAGCAGTTGGTCTTATTTATTTTTCAGTCAACTGAAGGTGTTGTTAAATCTTTTATTTTTCTGGTTGCCCGGTTTGGTTCCACGGCACTCCTCTCCCTGCCCTGCTCATGACAAGAATGCTTGGGAATGCTCAGCCAGCCATATCCCTACTCTGTTGGAACACCTTGTTTTCAACGCTGCTTGAGATGTGGCATTTTTGAGGCCATCTCCTTGCCAGGACCCCCCCCCCCCACACACACACACACACACACACACACACACACACACACACCTCTTCCCCATTAAACTGGTAGTCTGGTGTAAGAAATAAAATGACCGAGCGAAATCAGAGTGGAGAATCTGGTGCGCTAGGGATCATTCTGGGAGGAGTATTATACACTGTGGGGGAGAGATCTGGAGACAGAGATTGATGTTTAGGTTAACAGGGAGGATAGTGAATTCTTTATGTGTTGCCAATTGAACATTGCCCACTGCCCACATGTCCTGTACTTTCTTCTCAAAACCTAGAAAATGATACTCAGAGACTTCCCTTAGCTCAAGCATGTTGAAGATGGGGTGATGATGCCATTGCTTAATTAGTGTTGTTGTGATCTCTTTTTGGAGTCTCATTTAGCATTGAGTGGCTTTTTTTTGGCTTGGCCTTATCATGTGGTTTTGACAAAGTGACGAGAAAGGAGAGAGCGGTGCTGTTGGTTTCCTGCAGAAATCAAACCTTGAATTTCTGAACAGCTCAGGCCCTTTCCACCTGATACCTAGGATCTCCAGCCCCTTGGCATGGGCATGACATGAGTGAATCTACACAGCCATGGAGGTAGGGATAGCTAGTCTTATTCTCCCGATGGGAAAATCATGATCTATGGGTCAGGGGTTTTTCAAATCATTCTGATTACAGAGAACTGGGCATTGGAGGTTTGTGGAAGAGCCTGAACTGCGATTCAGGTATGCCAAGTCTCTGCTTTAGAAGGTAACCCAGAGGCCACACCCACACTCTAAACCATATTGACTTTTGGAAGTCAACCGTTTGGAGGAGTGTGGTTTGGGTTTTGATCATATCCCAGCAGCCCCTACTCTGCCCTTTTAAATCTGATTCATGATCTTAACCTGCGTTGGCTGGAGGCTGGCCATGTCGTTCTACAGATCTTGGACACCCCTCAGTGCCCTCACAGAGTCAGCCAGTGGAAAAGTACAGTGTCTTCTGGCCTCTTGGCTCTGTCCGCTCCTGCTGACCTACTCCATCCCTCCTTTTCTTCTAAGGGAGTGGGTGGGCAGCATCCAAACTGAAAAGCACAGGTTTTTCTTTGGTTTTATAGGAAAACAAATTGGCATGAATGCTCAGTTAAACCAGCTCAGGCTGTTTGGGCAGATGCCTTTCTTTGCTTTTTTTCTGTTTATTTTCCAACAAATCAATGCTTAACTGCGTTGTTATCGGAGCAGAGCAACAGGTGCAAAAAAATAACTCCGCTGCCAACTCAAATGAAAAGGTAGGGCTTATACCCTCTGGGAGGTATTCAGAAGATAACAGAAGCCCCTGCCAGCAACTGAATTAACAGCTCTGTTTATGGTGGGTTTTATGTTAACAACCTGCTCCTAACCCTCCGACATATAAACACACCATTGTCTTGGAGAGAGACATTCAACCTTGCAGACAACCAACTGCTTTATTCTGCCTTGAGTGGGGATTGGTTTTGGCTGAGGCTGCTTTGTGAAACTCAGGGGCATTACCCTGGCTGCCAAGTCCATGTCTTAGTGAAGGTTTCCGGGAAGGTGAGGGCATGGGGGTGCCGGAGAGAAGAGGATTCATCCTGCTTTTAAGTGCTGAAGTGCTTTTCAAGGTCGGTTGTTGCCAAATGCCAAAGCAAGTTGCATGACACTCTCTGCTCTTGCTCCACTCCATCCTGACTAGAATGAGAGAAATGAATTCGGAGGACTTTGGAAAGAGCACATTGTTTTAGAAGTGTTGTCCTTATCGAACTAGGGCAGGGCTGTTTCTATGCTTTATTTACTGTTATGTCCCATATTTGTTGGCAGGAAGGAATAAATATCACTATCAGCAGGCTCAGCATTTCTTAATTATTATTACTCCACACTGGAAATTTGGATACACTTTTCTTAGGTATAAGGTCTAAAAGCTAAAGTGATGAAGTCATTTTTTGAAGGACTCATATGCAGGTAGTATAGGATGGTTCAGTCACCAGATTTTCTTGATGCTAATCATCATGATAAAAAGCCTAAACAAGTACTGGGTTTGGCTCAATCCTCAGATCAGATCTTGTAAGTCGCTGAGTCTGGAATTGAATGATTTTGTGTTACTGACTTATTTCAAGTTAGCAAATTATATCTTAAAAGAATCCCGCTGATGGATTGGATCTTGAGTTCTCTGGGTTAGATACGTGGTCTTTAACTCTATGAGGATTTCCTGTCACTCATGGGTGTTTCTATTAAAGCTGAGATCTCTTGGAGTACCTGCATCTTGTGCTAAAATGAGGGACAGCAGATAGGTAAATTTACAACCAGAAGTTCTCAGCTTTAGGATACGAGAGTGAGCTTCATACAAAATACAGATACTGATTCTAAGGTTACAAAATGTAGATACTGATTCTAAGTTTGGCAGAGGGACTCCAGAGAGCTTCAAGCTTACTCTCTTTCATTGTGATATTGATGTAGATGGTCTAGAGACCAAATTTTGATAAACTACTGTCTGGCCTTCTTGGCCAAGTAGAAAAATCAGAATCATTTGGAGTAGTCTTCGGTGCTCCTGGGTCCTTGTAAATAAGATTTTCCATAGACCAAAGAGATTTGTTTTTGTGGAGGCCTATTTGTAAGCTATACTGTGTTTATTTACTCCATGATTTACTTTCTGATTTGGTCTAGAACAGAGAAAGTAGCACTATGAGCAGACAATATGGAGACATAAAATGAAATTCAGAGTGGTGGGGAATGGTGATTTCTTTATTCATTGCCACGTAGAGGGCTAGAGGGACGCTGCAGCATACACTTGGATCCTACTTCAGATGTTAATAGAGAAGGACAGTAGGACCCATTCTGATGTTGTTACAGGCAACACCCATGCCATGTAAGAAAGCAGGAATGGAGTTTCTTGTTTTCTTTTGTTGGTTTTGGACCACACCTAGTGGTGCTCAGGGCATACTCCTTGCTCTGTAATCAGGGATTATTCCTGGTGGTGGTTAAGGGTCACATGGAATTTTGGAATTGGACTGGGGTTGGTTGTGTACAAGGCAAGTGTTCTTCTACTTTACTCTCTGGCATCAAGAATGGAATTTCTTAGTCCTTCTCTGTAAAGGTGAGAGTAAATTTACATCTGCCACTTAGATTCCACTACTAATTTTGCTTTAGCATTTAACCCAACATAAGTGCAATAGAGATTTACTAAAGACCCCATGGTACTCACAAAGTGTCAATGGACAATAGAGGACCTGGGTCCACCAAAGACATACAAAACCAGGTGTAAGCATGCACTTTTGGTAGGAGAAACTCTGGATTCTGTTCAGACCTCAAACCTTTCAACAGTCAAAGCTTTTTCTCTGTTATTCTTCATATTGTATCTCAGTAGAATTGATGAAGGCCCAAGTGTTTTATATATAGCATGATACGTCATGTCTTTTCATCAATTTTGGTGCATATCCACAGTCAGTATCTGCATCTTGTCTGAGTCTGGAAACACAGATGATAAAATCAATGTAGCATGTATTTCCAAATGCCTCACTATCAGTAAAGTGTATCTATAGTGGATCAACACTCGGTCTCCTGATACTGCATCGTTGCTCATGAAAACGCATGAAAGCCCAGGAATAATACTTTGGAGGTTGCCCTGGGAACATGAAATGTCTGTTTCAAAACACATTATGAGGGTGTAATATTACCTCTGATGTAATCCCGAGAGGATCAAATACATTCCCCAAGCTTGATTCATATTTTTGATTCATTTGAAAAACATGAATTATTGTTTGCATTACATTTAGTTAAATTTTACATGTATGTATATTTTTCTGAAGAATTACTTCTTCAGAAGTAATTCTTTTGAAAAGCCAGTCATATTGAAACAGGAAGTCAGAAACTCATTGCAACATGTGTAGGCCAAATGCTGTGAATTCACCTGCTGGTCAGTTTTAGGGCTAAGAATGTTCTGGATATCTCTGTCATTGCAACAGTAATTATTTAAAATGTTTAATTGCTCCTCTGGCTTGAGGATTAAAATTACCCACATGACATAGTCAGTACTGTAGCAGTTTGAAGCTGATGTGGCTGAATGTATAAAGTAGCTTATAAGAAAGCAGGCTGTAACTTTGAGTCTCCATCCCCGCGACTGGGGAATAGGATGGACGATGTGGTTCAGCTCTTCATGGATCTCCAGCCTTGGATGGAGAAACTTAGTTGGGACAAATACTGCTTTTGACCTGAGATTAAATTCAGACAAAGCATAAATAATTATGGACATGATTCCTTTCAACATTGAGATAGAAGCAACTTTATTGCATCATGAGGGAAGTATTTATAAGCTATGTTATGCATGTATACCTATAGATGCATATGAATATAATAATGATACATTTATTCCAATAGATAAAAGTGTCAGGGAGATAACTTAAGTGATTAAGTGACTGAGCCCAGGGTTCTAACTCAAGACTCCGAGTTAGATCTCAGGTACAACATGGCCCCTTGAGCACCATGAGGTGTGGCCACTATTAAGGAAAAAAAATGAAAATCCTCAATAAAACTTAGACAGTGTTTGAATCATTAATATATTCTTGATTGAGATTGTTTTGAAGTGGCAAAACAAAGGAAGCTTTTTCCTCTTTCACCCTGAACAAAGCGTTTATCTGTGTTGGGAAGGATGGCAATACCTTGCTCTGTTCAGGAAGGAACAGGGTCTTGATAAGGGTCCCTGCATGATTTTGATCTTACAAGGGGTGAGTCCTTCAGTGATGAGGAAGAACACAGTGGCTATGAAAGCCTGGATGAGGGCGACTTTCTTCTCTAGCAGGGCACCTGCTTTTCAGCAGAAAGCGTCCAAGTATTCAAATTTGGCTTGCTAGACAGCCCGTTTGAATTCTTTTGTAGTGCCAACCCTTAACAAGTGGTATGACCTTAACCAAATGAAGTTGTATGCCCTGTAAGCCTCCACAGGCCAGCTCTTAAGTGACCCAATGCCTTACTGTGAACACTGACAAAGATAGTGTATTTAAGCAATTAGCACAGAGCCAATGCTTCTTAAGTTTCCAATACATCTTTGCATAGGATCACAATGATAATAATAATAATAATAATAATAATGATAAAATGGTTGTTATTTTTGTATCCTTCAGTCCTAAGTTTTAGTGGGGCCCCTCCTCCTTCCAGCTAGAGACCAAAAGTCATCAGCATTTTCTATGTTAAAAGATTCTTTGTGTATTTAAGAATAAAGATCACTTGAACAATCCTTGACTTTGTGAGTACTCACAAGACTGAGCAGCACCTCCTGTGTTTAGGGTACACAGTTTTAACTCTCTGGCAGAGTCCCTATGGTATCTTCTTCCCTTCCCTTTCCCATCTTTAGTTACCTCAAATCCCAGAAACTCCTCTCCCTCCTACCCAGTTTGACGGGTGAGGAGAAATAATTAACATGATCACTGTGTCACTTTAAGGCACATAGCATTGTGTTTTGATTTATGTACACTATAAATGACTAGTGCTATAGGTTGGTTCCCATTTGTCTCCAGAATTCTGCTCTTGGCAGCAATTGAGCATTCCTCATGCTAAGGGACCCTGGAGCAGAGAGTACCCCTCCAGCCCCACTGTTAAGAGATCTCGTTTGAGACATGCTGCTCTCTCCTTTGCACCTGCAAACCAGCCGTGGTCTGTGGGAAAGTTCTACTGGTGCCAGCCCAGATCCTGTGAAAGTTTCTCCCTTTGTTCCTGGCAGCTTTAGGCACAGGGTATGTGGTGGGAGGAAGGGGGCACGAGGGATGATTTTCAATCCCTCCAGCAGGGTCATGCCCAGAGGGGCATTGCATGCTTCCGTGAGCAGGCACTGAATGTTGCTGCTCATAGCTCAGCCTAATGGTGCATCCATGCAGACGCCTAGAAGAGAGGCAGCAGGCGAACAATCCAACCCTTAGTGGTTCCAGGCAGGACTATTGCAAACATACACATGTAAGAGGCCTTGCTTGATATGAACATGATCCTCAATTTCCTCCTTGGTGATTTAATAAAAGATACAACACAATAAATATTGTTATTAATAACATGCTTACATTAACCAAGCACTGTGTGTCAAACACTTTTCTAATTATTTCACACTTATCATTTCATCTTCAATGCCCTTTTGATATAATTTCCACTTTATAAAGGAGAACTGAGGCCCAGAGACATCAAAACACTTTATAGTTTGTTGCGCCCACAAGTTGACTCAGGATTTGAATAAAGACCATCTGACTCCAGAGCTTCAAACTCCCAAACACTGCACTGGCCTCCTATGACATTCCGTGATATCTTCCAAAACCAATCAACACAGTTTAAATACATACCCCGGGACCACTTCTTAGTCCCTTGCTATGTAAGAGATAAGATGTATTCATATTTGACAAGCATTCTCATTTAATATGCACAAAAATTATTTTTCTCAATTTTTTGTCACGTGGGAAACTGCGATTTAAGAGAAGATATTTCCCCAAGATCAACAGCTAGTTGAGAGCCAAGATCAAGATTTCTACACTCAACTGAGGAATCTTGAGTTCCTACTTTATCTGCTTAGAGAAAGCAGAAAGAGTTTGAAGACATTCCTCACACCTTTGGAAATGCCCTTTCAACTCAGGTTTTTGAGAGATTCATTCTCTGACACTAGGAAAAGGTGCCTCCAACCCCAGCAATAAGTGTGTGTGTGTGTGTGTGTGTGTGTGTGTGTGTGTGTGTGATAAAGGCGGCCCTGGGATGGAATCTAGTCTTTGATGAAGCCTGGAAAAGGAATGGATGCAGGAAGGGCAAATGTCTCTGTGTGTGGTAGGTGCAGAAGTCATCCAAGCCCTAAGCCATCCACAGCCTGGAGCCAGTTTGTGTTTAACTTGAAACTGTCCTGAACCGTACGGGGCTGAGTACAGCCTATCTCTCCCACTGTAATGTGAGTAATGGCCTTTCTAGAAGGCACAATGCTTTCTTTCTGGAAAAAATTGGTTTCAATCAGGGTAAAGTCGAAAAGGTCCTGGTTGACAGCCTGGTTTGAGATACTCACTTATCTGTACTAGAGTCTGTGGGGGAGCATGTCCTGCCCCTCCTCTTCAGGTAAAGAGCAGACTTCTGTCTCCGATACGGTCATTCTCAAACGTTGCTGTGCAGGTGGATGATTTTTTTTGGTGAAAGTGAAAGTCTGTACGATGATTGGAACACAGCATTAAATATTTTTTTTATCTGATGTTTTTCACACATGAAAGAGGGACTAAGAGAATGCACATGCAAAATAAATACTTGAATAATTCACATTTTATTTTAATTAAATTGTGTGTGTGTGTGTGTGTGTGTGTGTGCTATTTGTAAGGGCTCAAATAAGTTTATACCATGTTCTAAGAATATACACTATGTAAGAATTGACAAAAGGTAGGCCTGATACCTGTTACATTTTTTCCTTTTTTATTTATTTGTCCTGAGGATCAAACCTAGGGCCTCGTGCCTGAAAGACAAATGCTCTAGCTTCTGAAGTCTATTTCTGACATTATTGCATTTGCTATACAACCCACTAATCCTATGTACCAGGCACTGTGCTTGGGGTGCTAAAGTCTCTTATTTTATTTCTCCTCCAGCAAATTAGATGGTGGGCACTAAGACCTCCCTAGAGAGGAAATAGTAGTTCAGAAAGGCTAAGTGACAGCACAAGGTTGCTACAGCAGCAAAAACAAATCCTGAGTTCCAACAAGCTTTTTTAAAACTAGTTCCAAAAGCTTTTTTAAACTTTTTAAAACTAGTTTAACTAGTGTCTGCGACTAAAGAGTGCGCTGATGTGAGGGAACATTTTTTGAGGGGAGGGACACTGCTAATATCTAGTTGGTAGAGGTCGGTGTAGCTACACATCATGCAATTCGCTGATCGTCCCTGGAATTAAGTGTCTGACCAAAATGTCATCTGTGCAGAGATTGAGAAACTCGGCCTCTGTCTTGGCACACAGGGTAGACCATCCCCAGAATCACCCTTGAGATGAAGAGAGCTGAGTGCTTTGCTTTTGCCGCTTGTTTCTCAAGCAGGGACTATCAAACCTCTTCTGTATCCTCAGAATATTCTAAGGTGGGGAGCCATAACATGAGACGGGCAGGCCAACCCGTAAGACAAGGAGCCACGGTAGGAAACAAGTCTGAAGGGGGCTAGCATTGGAGAAAGGCTTTAGGGAGTATGATTCATCACCCCCAGACTTACACAACATCAACATCTAAACCCTACTTCCCTTCATTTCCTTTAAGAAACCATGACAAAATTGAGACAGGTAATAGTCAAGGCCATGTAGTTGGGAGATAGTGAATTCGGCGAAGCTTCAGAACCCTGACTTCATATTCTTGAGGACTTTTATTATTTTTTTTAAGAGGAAATGATAGAAGCTATTGCCGAAGGCAAGGGACAGAAGCTTAAGGAAGGAGATTCAATAATTTTGCTACTTTGTAATTAAAAGGATTGATTCTTCTATCCCCTAATCACCAGGTAGTAAAGAATGTCTATATGAGTATATGGAGTAAATGGGGGTGTGGATGGGATGGTTATAATAATGATATATATATATTTATATGTATGTATTTTACAATTCTTAGCACATTGATTATCCATTATTGCATTTGACCTCAACAACTGTGGTGGGGACAAATGTCCCCATTTTATATCCAAAGAACTGGACCTCAGGAGGAAGAGGCAGGTAGAACTTGGTAAAAGACCTTTCCTTAGGGCAGCTTGGGACCTTGTGTGCCCACCTGTGGGCATGGTGCCCCACACCAGCGCCATGCTGGGTTGGAGACGCTGATCGTTTTCCCTCATAAGCCTGGGTGAGCTGAAGTGAACTCTGACTCACTGAGGGTTAAGCCACATAAACTCTTTTATGAGGAGGAACCATTTACAGTGCCCTGTAAAAAGGGCCCTCGGCATGCAGGGTGCTTTCCCTGGAAAGAGGGTGCCAGCAGGGAGCTGATTCCTGTGCACAGGCCAGCCTCTTGGGGGGCAGTGGGTCATAGCGAAGGTCCTCATGGGTTCTCTGGATGCTTGCAGAAGTTTCTGGTGGGTAGAGACATTTCATTCTTCCCCATCTGTCCTGGGACATTCATGGCTGTCTGCTCACTAACTGCACAGCTCTTGACAGACACCACCTGCATTTGATTCTCAGGCCTGCTCGTTGAGTTTGGGGTCAGTCCCATTTTTATAGGAGGCAGGGGATGGGTTAGGGAAGTGAGGATTCATAAAAAGTTGTTGGTACGGAGCTATAGTACAGAGAGTAGAGCGTTTTCCTTGAATGCAGTCGACTTCGGGTTCAATCCTCAGCATCCCATATGGTCCCCTGAGCACCTCCAGGAGTGATCCCTCAGTGCAGAGCCAGGAATAACTAATGAGCTTTTCTGGGTGGGGCCTCAAAACAACAACAACAGCAGCAGCAGCAGCAACAACAAGAACCAAAAACAAAATGCTGGCAAGGCAGATTTGGAACTAGTTCAAGGTCATGCATAGTAAGCAGGGAACCAGTGACTGCATCCACATGCCCTCAATTCTCCAAAACTCTCCTGAGCCTTACACCACCCTGCCTTCTGGTTTAGGGGAAGAGGTCAAATGAAGCCCTGCCTCACTGAGGAGGTACCTGGCCAGACATTGCTTTCTCTGAAATGGGCACTTTGAAATAGCCCTGCAGGTGAAACCTTGTGAAAGAATTTCAGGGAAGCCTTTGCTTGCTCCTCCCCACACCCCTGTACCCCAGCCAGGAAGGCCATTTCCTCTGTGCAGATAGGCTGGGCTCTGAGCTTCAGCCCTTTCAGGGTTAAACAGTAACCTTTCTACTGCTTGTGGTTGAGCAAATGCTGGCGAGGAACAAGCCCAGCCTTGAGCAAACAGGAGACTGGGCCATGCCTCCTCCTTCCCCACAGCCTTGGAAGTTTTCTTCTGCCTTGAAGTCCCCCATCTGATTTCTTCACTTCAGGCAACTGCTCTAGAGAGCTGGATGGGAAAAAGCTCAGTTACTGTGAAAAAGAGAGGCAGGCGTTGCTTTGCATGGTTGGCTGTCCTTCTCTGAGGTGAGAACCAAAGAGGTTTCTGGGTGGGAACTTAAGAATCAAAAGAGTCATCCTGTTTAAATTTGTACAAGGGGGGAAACTGAGGCCCAAGCTTGTTTATGATGAGAGGAGAGAGAGTGTGTGAGAGAGTGAGAGAGAGAGACTCTTTTTAACACTTGCCATAAAGTTGTGTCCTGCCTTGTTCACAGTGCTTAAGGTATAGAAACTCATTTAATCTCCAACCAACATGCATGCGGGTAGGCACGGTGATCTGCATTTGTATAGCAGGAATCTGGGTTCAGAAAGGGTAGCATCTTGCCCGAGTTACGATACCTCTGAGCTAGTAACTGGAAGAGTTAGGAATCAACCCCAACACTTCACGGCTTCAAAACTGGTGCAGCTACATAGGATCCAATCCTCTCTCCTTCTCTTGCCTCAAGGTACCTACCTGCATGTTACAGTGCTCATCATTCCCACCCTACCTTTCTTTCTTCCACTTAGCTTGGACCCAAGCCTAATTATTATCCAAACAACCACAAAGGTGTTGATTAGCATTTATAAATATTCTGTCTATCCTAGATTAATTTTTCATTGCTGACTGTCCCCAAAACCTAAGAACTTGTCTAATCAGTACTTCCCAGTGTGGCTGATACCACAAGTGAAAAGGGAGTTGGGGGGGAGGCGTGTGCTAAAATAAAGGGAGAAGTAATAGCCTCAGGTACAAATGGGGTGTTTCTGGGGCTGGAGCAATAGTACAGCCAGTAGGACCTTTGCATAGGACATGGCCAACATGGGTTCCAATGCCGACATACTATATGGTCCCTCAAGCACTGCAAGGAGTAATTCCTGAGTGCAGAGCCAGGAGTAACCTTTGAGTGTTGCCAGCTTGGCCCAAGTAAAGCAGCGCCCCCAAAAAAACAACAAAAAACAAATGGGGTGTTTCTGTGTGTTCACTTCAAGAAGGTAAATTTCCAGGGGGTTGCTGAGTAATTTATTTTTTGTATGCTGAGTAATACTTTTCCCTGAAAAGAGGGTTTCAGGGAAATATGGAATCTCTGGTCTATTACAGGACTGAAAACATTGTTTGGATAAATGACACAGGAAAAAATTATTACACTTTTCTCGGACCCCCTTTCTCCCCTCTCTGGCAGTATATGGCAGCCAAGGCGTAGTAGTTGAATTGATCAAGGAGTTTTGAGTGTTGAACTCTGGTGGGCAACTCAATCCTAAAGACATTGCTGACATTGAGAATGCAGCATATTCCCCACTCTAAGTAGAAAAATGTCTACAGCCTGCTGCTATAAAGGAACTTTCTCTTTCCAGTCTTCTAGAAAGAAGAGATTTTTTCATTAGAGATGAGAGTAATGCCCAGTTGCTTTCTGTAAACATGCTACTTTTCTTTTGGATGATTGAATACTCTTCTGGGATTGCAGTCCAAAAGGCAGAGGGGTTTGGAGACAGTGGCAACACCACAGACACAAGAGGATTGAAGAGACTAAAGGTCTTAGGGTGCAATAACTCCAAACAGGGCCATGGAAGAAAATTCTTCTCCAGTGTCCTTGGTTGAGAAAATGAATACACTTACCAAGAAAGTCACCTGGAGACCTCATTTGAAGCCTTGGTTTCCTTAAGGTGGCCCAAAGAAAGAAAGTCTTGACTGGTCAAGACTTTGACTAGGAAGGGCAATGTCTTCCAGAAAAACTAGTGGGTTTCTGGTAATTATCAGAGAGTCAAATACTTTTGAACTGAACTCACAGAAGGAGTTTCTGTGAGCCCTGCCCCAAGGCTCCTCGTTGTACCAGGGGCCCTTGCTGGAGGCTGGGATCGGAGTTGTTCAGGTGCATCGGAACTCAGGACGTCTGGTTTCGGGTCCGGGTTCTCACACAGGTGCCAGGTCTCAAACGAATTTGATTTTCATTGATTGCAATTCCACTTTAAACTAAACCTCTTCGGCATTTTCACTTTTGTGGGAAAAAAAGAGAAAGAAACGAAAGAACAACTTGGATGTCAGCCAGTCTCACTCTGTGAGCAAGTGTTGCTTTCTCCCCACTCTGTTCCTGATTGGAGCCTGTTCATTTATGAATGGGTGACTAAAAATCTTGCCTCATGCATATGAAAATTGATCCTGGAAATTTTTAATTGCCAGCAAGTCTTGCTTTTACTGAAAGGGTTCTGGCAACATGCTTTAGAAGCAGCGGTCGAAGGAAGAACAATTTTTATTTTTCCTTCTTAAACTACCTCTGTCATCTGTACTCTCAAATGTCATTGGTCCAAGAGCACTGAGTAAATGGGTCTGTTTGAAACCGTTGCAGATCATGATTCTGGAAGGAAGTGGTGTAATGAATCTCAACCCCAGCAACAACCTCCTCCACCAGCAGCCAACCTGGACAGACAGCTACCCCACGTGCAATGGTAAGGACCTGAGTGGGTGTCAATGATCTTACCCACTGGGGATTCTTCTTTGGATTTAATTAGGTTTCATTTACCAACTGAGTGATTTAAAAAAATTCAGGTTTTGATCAGAAAGAGGCATGGTGACCATAGGACAGGAAAAAGTTTTTCATGCTGGAGTTCTCTTTCGGCCCCAGGAATCCAAATAGAAACTCATGTGACATTTCCATTGGTTCCAGCACAGTAGTCAGAGCAGAGAGTGGTAGAAGAGAAACCTGAAGGGAAGGCCACACACTGACACTTTTGACAATATTTGGGAGATCAGTACAGGAGCAAAGGTGTGTGTGTGTGTGTGTGTGTGTGTGTGTGTGTGTGTGTGTGTGTGTGTGTTTTCTGATGCATTTGTATCAGCTTGGTCATTTTATGCACTTCCACTGACTTCCCTTTGTAAGAAACATGGAAGCTGATGAATTTTTATCAGCTTGCTCATTTTATGTCCTTCCACTGACTTCCCTTTGTAAGGAAAGAGTAGCAATTTTAGGCCCCTCATTTGACCTTCCTACTTCTGAGACTAGGAAACTTAATTGAGCACCTCCTGATTAGAAGATAGAGGGTTTGGTGATGAGGCTTAGAAAGGGCTTGGTGATACAACTCATGGTTTACTGCAGAGGCCGAACTGAATAGAGATGTCACTGAATCAGTGCCCCACACCCTGTGGTGAAGGCATTCTGTTGGGCAGATGGCCGCATAGCAAACTGCTGTGGGTTTAAGAAGTTCTAAGCCTTATCCCCACCCCATACCTGATGATGATGTTGTTACAAGAAAATCTATTGCTCCTGCTTCCCTGGAGCAACAGAAAGGGCCTACCGGAGAGGCTCCTGAGAGAATGAGTGGAAGTTGACAGAAGGTTTTTCTTCTCACTAAGCAGCCAATGCAAGTGCAGGTCTGACAGTTTCCACTTGGAACCCCAGTTAAACATTGTTGAAAGTGTGACCAGGTGACCTTCTCCTGTTAGGTCATCAATCTCCCCCAACCACTAAACTGCTCCCCTTTCTGGGTTGTAGTGTTTTCTGCTGCAAGCCACAGTTTCTGTGTGGGGAACTTGAAGGGGAATTCCAAACAGGGCGGGAAAATGCTACATACAGACTGGAAAAGTTTTGACGTCTCCAGATCCTGGGCCCCGGGTGAAGACAGCATTCCTCCTGTCTGCTCTGGAGAAAGCTGGACCATGTATGCAGCCGGGAGTGGAATTCAGGTGTTGTTTTGCCTTTGTGACTTCAGCAGGCTCTGAAGAACACTCTGCTCTTGTCTTGACCTAAAATCTGACAAGTCTTCTGTCAGTGGAAATAATCCCGCAGTCAACTTCAGACAAAATTCTCTTGTTCTTCCAAGTTCTAACAGGCTATGCTAAAGAAACTGATATTTTGCCCTGGTCATGTGACGTTGAGAGAAGTTATTTTTTTCTGGTTTGGTATTGGGTTATAAAAAATTGTTATCTATTGCAGTCATCGCAACCACTTTAGGCAAATATACTAAGGGATTTATAAAAAATACATTCTATCCTTAAACACTGAGAGAATGGAGATATATCATCGAAATGTGTTGTGTCTTTATATTTGGGAATAATACAGTAGTCTCAAATTTTTGGATAATATTTTGCAACCCATGGGGTGGGGAGATGGTACAGCGGGTAGGGCACTGGCCCTACATGCACTCAGTCTGTGTTCTCTTAGCAACACCCTGTATGATCTCCTAAACCCTCCTCAGAGGTGAACCTTGAGTGTAGTGCCAGGAATAAGCACTGAACACAGCTGGATGTGCTTCCAAACAACAGCAAAGCACAAAAAAAAATTAAAATCCTTACCCTCTTTCTTTTCTCTATTCACATCATGCTTTCACTATTCACATCATGCTTTGAAGTATGAGTAGTAAAGTGTACTGTGAATGGAAGATGACTAGGGTAAGCATCTTCAACCTTACAAAATGTTGACCTGTTCTAGAGCTTCTGAGGTCCAGAGCTAGTATATGGATTCTGCTGGGTGAGCAAAAATGTGATTGGATTGGAAACATTCTCCTCTTCAGCCTCTTCTCTGGGGATGTTGAGAGGTAGGCCATGGGTGATAGGATAATCAACCTTTTTTTTTTTTTTGCTTTTTTTGGGCCACACCCGGCAATGCTCAGGGGTTTATCCTGGCTCTGCACTCAGGAATTACTCCTGGTGGTGCTCAGGGGACCATATGGGATGTCGGGGATCGAACCTGGGCCGGCATGAGCGGGCTGCATGCAAGGCAAACACCCTACCCACTAGACTATTGCTCCAGCCCCAAACCTTTTAAGATTCTTTAGTTTCTTTCCTTGAAACTATATCTGCAAACAGCCATCCTATGAAAGTGTGTGAGGAACGCAGAAACTTAGGCCTCACCCCAGATATATGGAATCAGAATTTGCATTTGAATAATATTGTCTAGTGATTCATAATCACATTAGACTTTAAAAGCAACTGTTCTATCATGACTTTGAAGAAAAAGTTAGGGAGAATTTTGTGGCACTAAATTTTCCTTTACTAGTTCATTTTCAAGCTTGTGGCAATGCATGAATATCATCATCAGTGAAATTTCCCCCTTCTTCAGCTTGGAATCTCCTCATCTTTCCCAGAAGAAGATATTTTACTTGATTTTCTATTTTGAAGGTACCTCTAATATCCCCCAGCCTGTTGCAAACTCCCAGAGATTGCCTCTCTATTTTCCATTTCCCCAGAGTTTGGTGCTGATTTGGTGAGATTCTTTTAAATGAGCACCAGAGACTTACATGTGTTGATGCTTACATAGTTCCAATTAAACTTGTCAATATTTAATGCTTGCATGAACTTCACTTCTTCACTGGTATTTTAATTAAAATTTTGTGAATGCATTTTACAACATTCCAATTTCCACATTATTTCATCACATTTCTATACCATTAACAATGAATCTCACTAAGTAAACATATTGCTAATACCTACAATGCTAACATCTCAGGTAATTTTTATAGGAGATATAGGTATAAGTGGCAGAGTCTATGGCCCTGAGAAAACAAGGCACATAGAGTAAATGATACTTAAGATTCCAAAATAAAAGAAGTACATATTAAAAGCCACTAGGAACCATATAATACAGGTCTTCTGGTTATTTTGGAAACAGCAAATCTTTGCAATCAGTTGGAAGAATTTGTAGTCACTCTATGGAGTGTTGAAGTCTGAAATCTGGGAAAGAATTCAAGAGGAAGAGTAAAATACAAACCAACTGAAAATAATATCCAGGAAAACAAGTCATAGGTCACTTGAAGAATAGTCATCAAGGCCTTTAGTAGCTGTTCCTTGGCAGATTACTTTGAGTACTTGGTAGTTTTATATCTATTACAGTAACAACAGAAGCCTACGAAAGGCAATTGAACAGGGGCATCATACTATACTATCTATTTTTTTATAGTAACCATGATGGGGTGGGGGTATAAGCAGCCATTTAGCAGATGAATAATCTAATTTTAGAAGAAGTGGAGGCATCACAGAGAAGAGAATCAAAGCCTCATTTTTTTAAAAATTGAAAGTAGCCTGAAGTTTGAGTATGTGTTCATGGTGTGTATGTGTGTGTGTGCATGTGCGTGTGTGTGTGTGTGTGAGAGAGAGAGAGAGAGAGGGGAGGAGGAGGGAGGGAGAAGGGAGGGAGGAACAGAGGGCGGAGGGAAAGACAAACACAGAGATAAAGGTGGGGGGCCAGAGAGAAGAAAAGAAGAAATTTGGGTGTGGACAATAAGTAAATTCCCAAACTGTAGCAATACATTAGCTTTCATGTATTGAATACATAGCTTTCATGTTTACAGCTCATCCAGCTCTCAGGGGTAGGCATCATGTGGGGCATGTCAGTGGATAGAGGTTAAGTGCTCTTATGCATGATATCTGGGAGAAGGGCCCCACTTCTGAGAGCCTATAAACACCATTGTGATTTAACTCCTACTCACTTACCCAGTGACCACGATTGTGCTCCCCATGAACTCCAGCAGTTAGCAGTTCAACCTCTTGTCTGGACTTATGCCCAGGGACAACCACAGTTTATTCATGGGCTGCCTTCTGTTTTTCAGTTTCCAACAGTTTCTTTGGAGGCCAGTGGCATGAAATCCATCCCCAATACTGGACCAAGTACCAGGTGTGGGAATGGCTCCAGCACCTCCTGGACACCAACCAGCTGGATGCCAGCTGTATCCCTTTTCAGGAGTTTGATATCAATGGCGAGCACCTCTGCAGTATGTCTTTGCAGGAGTTTACCCGAGCAGCAGGGACGGCAGGTCAGCTCCTCTACAGCAACTTGCAGCATCTCAAGTGGAATGGTAATTTTCTCTCTCTCTCTCTCTCTCTCTCTCTCTCTCTCTCTCCCTACTACTACTACTCAAGGGGCTCACTGGAAAGAGCAGAGACTCTTTAACTGGTAGGGTTGCTTGCTAGGGATGACAAGGGATCGTCTCACCTTCAAATAACTACTTCCTGTGATAGGGAAGAAAAAGGGACGTGAGTGAATACACATGAATAAGCCTAGGGTATGAGGTGTGTCTAATCCCTTATAAACACCATTGTAATTTAATTCTCTCCTTATAGTTAATTTTCCAGGTGACAAGGCCCTAACTGTGTATTCACAGCATGCTCGCTACCTTCAAAAAAATCTGTTTTCCTCTACCTTGCAAACAAAGTCTTATTGTTTAATTCTAGCTTTTTTAAAAAAAATCATTGACTTCTTTTATATGTTGAAATTTATAGATATGGTTCTTGAGATGGGATCTATGGGAAATTAAGAAAATACACCAAATTAGATTTACGTCTTGGCAAGGGAGAAGGCACCACATGTTTTCACACACTCTTTGCAGTTCTATATATAACTTTGTAACAAGGCTATGACTAATAGTCTGAGGACACCTATGAGATGTTTCTGTAATGGTTTCTGGAATTGATGCTACTTGACCTCACCTAGCACACTGGTCATCATTCCAAATGCTGCCCATTAGTGATAGTTTTACACATGTGCCTATTTTGGACTGACTTAAATGATGTGGAAGAGGAGGCAATTCAGTTTACAAAAGGTCCTTGACAGTGGTATAAGGACTTCCTGATGGTGTCTAGCTCTTTGGAAAATCATGGTCTTCTCAGAAAGCAGCAAAATGTAAGACTATTGAGCTGCCTTGACAGGGGAATTGACACATCTGTCTTAGCAGAAATTGTTTGGGCAAGAAGTTGGAGCTCTGGAAATGAGCCTTCCAAAAGCTGAACAAGATTCATACAGCTTAGATCAACATGGAGCAGACCTGCTCTGGCAGGGTGGTTGGTAGTAGCAGTAGCCATTTTGGATGACCTCATTCAGCTCTTGGACACTCCCTTCTTCCCACCCACCTCACAGAGGTGGTTGCTCATTTTTCTTTTACTAGAACCAAACCAAACAAGGCTCTATAAATAACCCAAGGAATCTTCAGAAAGAGCAGTCTTACACTTGAAGAATTAAAAATATTTGGCTCCCCACCTCCAATTAAATCCACTCCTTTAAAGCTTTGTTCTGATTGAAGCCTGAGGTTGGTAGGGCTGGGTGGTGCCGTAGCCTTCTCTCACTTCTGTCTTTGGCCATCTCTGACTTGTTTGACCCTGTCACATGCTGCTGTTGTCTGAGTGCCTCATCACTAAATCTCCTTGATGTTGCGATTTGGCCTTTATTTCTAGACATTCTATTAACTTCAATTTATTGACTTATATGAAATACTCAAAGGGAATCAATTAATTTAATGACCAGATGAGAAAATGAATACTATATTCATTTTACAGATAGAAAACCCAGATGTCAGACAGGTTAAAGATGTGAACATTGTTTCTAAGATATTGATATTATGTCTGAAACTATAAATATACTCAGTTCATTTACTGGATGCGTGTACTTCTATAGCATATGTTGAAGAGATCTGCACAGCGTAGCAAAGAATCACTGCAGTTATCCAAGTGAATCTATATATTGGATCTAAGTAAGATGGATTTGATTAAGAGCAAGTAGAATTCAAGCAGTTTTATTTAGCATTGTTTCCTTGTATTTTCTATTTTTTAACCATCTCTTAGTATTGGAAAGCACCTTAGAGCCTATTTAATGACCCTCTATTTTTAAAACCCCCTAAATTTACATAGGAGGAAACAAAGATTTAAAAGATACAGTATGCTGCAGCTCTTGGTGAAAAATCTGGTGTTCTGATTTTTGAAATTTTCTTTGTGTACCAGAAAAACTATTTCTGCCCTTGATTCTTTCTTCCTACAACACCAAATAAGTCCGTCTGATGTGGGAGCTCTAGTTTACTGATTTTCCAGTCCAGAAACTCTGAGTTTCAATTTTAGATGCTGAGAGTGAAACTTCCTCCTCCTACTATTAAGCAGAGGGAAACAGGCAGTGGGATTGTCAGGAAGTCTCAAGAAACCAGCTGAGTCCTTGTTCTAGCCTTAAATTTGATTCCATCAGAACCTTCTCTGACTTTTCCAACATGTCCTTCATAGGCCAGTGCAGCAGTGACCTGTTCCAGTCCACACATAACGTCATTGTCAAGACAGAACAAACTGGTGAGTAGAAGATGAAGGAAGCCAATATGGTAGGCAAACCTCTGTGGACAGTCATGGCAGAGAGTGCAAGAGAGAGTGTGATGAAGAACAGAGCTGCCGTTTTGGCTAGATGCCCCAGGAGGCCCTTTTCCTGACTGTCTCTAAATGACTGTCTCACAGGAGCCTCTTATCTTTGGAACAAGTGACTGGCTACCATTTCTGATTTATAGACTGATAGTGAAATGAGTTCTATGCACACTTCTCTGCTTTCCTTGTTCAGTTAACCAGACTCCAATCTAGGATAGGAAAATTACAGCACTCCAGGAGGTACCCTACTCACCACAAAGAAGGGCAGGGACTTGTCAAGTCATGAGAAGAAAGAGAAGAGAAAAGAAAGGGTAAATTATTCTTGTCTTGCCTTAGTAGGAGAGTGTTTCTCAAAAGAAGGGAGAGGAAGACTTCCTCCTGCAGTTATATAGCTTTTGGAGTGTTTAGAGTTTCTGTAGGGATGCCCAAAGGCAGTTATAGAACCTAACTTCCTCATTAACTGAACATTTTCCAGTCTCTAGGATCGGTCTACAGCCCCAGAAGAATTTGCTTGGGCTTTCAGGGAGGAGGTGAACAGATGCTCAGAAATGTCTTTGGACCTTTCACAAAGTTCCTTGCATAATGAATTTAGACCTATGACCAATCAGTCTTAGGATACTGCCCCAGACCCCAGCTTTTGTTAAACTGTGCAGCTGCCACTGCTCCAGAGTCACTCCCCACATCCACATTGGTGAGATTGTGAGCCATGTGGGGTTGACCAAATTTGCCACAGCCCTCCCTGAGGGCTGCGTGCTAGTCACCAAGGACAGAGTTTGACCTAGGGGTGATTTGTGAGTCACTGCAGGCCGAAATAGTCCGCATGCAGTTATTTACTTTTTTGTTAATAAGTGGGCAAGTCTACAATTATTAAAGAAAAATGCTACTAAACATATTAATTAGGTTCTCCTAGTGCTATTCCCAGAGAGCACTATCCCCAGAGACCAGGGTGTGGGTTACATGGATGGCCTCTACTTTATGTGCCTGACTGCCCTAGAGGTGGACATAGGACTTAATTCAGATGGACTTAATTTAGATGGAGGGTCCTTCCACCCCACCCCTCTATGACTTGACTGATAGTTCCACTGGAGGAGTGAAGATGACATTAGAGAGGTCCCAAATCACTTGATATTTCCTTCTTGACCATCCTGACATTCCCGTGTTGCCAGTTCTAAAAAGCTGAGCTTCAGGGTGGAGAAGAAGGTCCGCCCTAGGAGGAGGGGGAAGAGGCTCCTTGAGGGGCCAACACCCCCAAAACCTTTTTGGTTCAGTTTGTTTTCAGAGACAACAACAGGTGCACGAGGTGACCCAACAAGGAGAGAGAGAGAGAGAAAGAGGGTGTAACCATAAGAGACTGGGCTTGGGGTGTCCAAACACGTAGCTATTAGTTAAAATACCAGCTAAATCCCTATGTCGTAAACAAGAGGACTTAGTCAGTGAGTCAGGTTTTATACCATTTATCTATAAAAACAAAATGAAACCTGGCCAGTAGCATATCACCTGGGCCATGAAATTCAGAAAAATCTGGGCAGGAGGGGAACTGAGGGTCGCAGCTTCCATCTCTGATGGGGGGGATGTTGGAAGTTGCTGGTGGGACAAGGTGAGCAACTATGTCAGATTTTACAGCTCTTGGCCAGCCAGGAAGGACAAAGCTCCTGTTGGAGACGAGCCCAGATCTGGGGGTTGTGTAGGAGTTGAACTTCATTTAGGGTAGGTGGAGGGAGTTTCCTTTGAATCTGAAATCTGACAAGTTGATCAGAGCTCATATGTACAGAGAGAGAGAGAGAGAGAGAGAAAAGAAGGTATGAGGAGAGGAGAAGGCAGGAGAGAAACCAAAAAGAAGCAGGAAAAGTATTGAGTTTTTTCTGAAGGTGAGCCAATAGTTGAACTCTCCAAAGAGAATCTCTTCTTTCTTAGTTTTATTAGTTTTATTTTGAAAAAATTTTGTCATTTTTTGGTCACTTTTAAGCCAATGGTAAAGCTTGGAGGCAAGATATGTCATTGATGGAAAGAATATGTCTGGATTTTAGCAATAAAGAAGTTTCATTTCTATAAATGTTTTAAAAGAAACATCTTTGGCTCTCCCAGAAAGATGTGACTAGGAAAAGACCATGATTCTATTAGTCCTCAACATGGTGTTCTGTATCTAACGTAAAAAATGTTCTGGTGGTCATATATTGCCGGAGATGCTGCCGGGGTCCCCAACAGTACCGGGAGGCGAAGCTCCCTTCTACCTCCAAAGCCGGGGCGGGGGAATGGATGAAACCTCAGGAATCCGATGCAGTTTTAAAATGTTTTACTTATCACAGGTTCAGGCATCCAAATCAGCAATAGGAAAAACCCTGTGCTTAGGATTCCCATCTAGAACCCCAGCCACATGTAGACCAAGATGGCAGCCACCATGTGTTAAGGCCCTATAAAGAGGAGACAAAGACAAGACTCCCAAGAAGAGTGCAAGCCCCAAAAGAGAGCCCCAAAAAGAGAGGGCAAGAGAGGAAGCAGCCTAGTTTTATACCCCTGCAACTCAGACCTCCCACTATTATGGGAAGCAGGGAGGGTCAAATGCCCTCAGGTAATTTCTCCCAGCACCTCACCTAGGCCCTTTTATATGCTAATGTTTTGAGCCAAAATATGCCTGTAAATGCCTTTATAGTGTATAGGGGGTTTCTGAGATGGCATGCCTCTGTACCAAAGACTATACTAATGCCGGTTAAATATTTCTCCAAGCCTTCACAAGAGTCTTGTCTACTTTATGGTAGTTTTGTATTTTAGTTGCCTTTGAGTTATCAGGGGAGCCATGCTTGCTTGCTTGGAGGCAAACAGCATTTCTCTCTGGTCTAATTACTTAGAGATCCAATGTGGCCAGGCAAATATGCTGGTAAGATCTAGCTAGTCCCACGATGATTGTGGTAGCATGAGAGAATATTTATAGCAGCCAGTACAGAATACATGGTCAGATAAACTACCACATTTAAACTACCCCCTGTCTACAAAGTGATCTACATGAGGCAATCCAGGGCAGATGCAGAGGCTTTTAGGCTTTTAGGTGTCCTGCAACAATATAGGATAATGGAAGACAATGTGAAGCTTCTGAACTCAAACTCTCTTTGCTAGGCAGAGGCAGGGGAAATTCACAACATTGGTTTAATACAGGACTCTCTTCCAAACATGCCTCTAGTGTAGGAACTTGAAGATAGTCCAGTGGTGATTGCACACAGTCCTGACCAACTGGACCCAGGCTCAATTGCACCACATGATCCCCTGAACATTCCCAGGTACAACCCTGGTGACCCTCATCATTGCTGGTTGGCCTAGGCAGTCTCTGACACCACATGAACCGAACAGCAAAGCAACCTTGGACCCCTACATTCTGGCCTATTTGGCATAGAAATGCTGGTGGGGCCCTCAGGCCTCCAAATCCCAATAGGGAGGCTCCATTCTTCAAAACTGCAACTGGTATAGAACCTATCGGTAGGGCCTATAACAAAATCTGTCACCCACAGTAGACTGGAAGTAAATGGGGCTACATAATTATAACTTAGCATTTTGAAACATGACAAGGGAATGATCTATTCAGCTGAGTTCCTGGTGGGTGATGGTGCAGTGCAGGAGGAGGGGCAGGGGTTTGAAAGAGAGGGGTGTTGGCAGGAGGGTGCAGTGGAGACAGGTTGGTATTGGAATTATGTGCATGGAAAACCATTAACAGTGTGGTAGATCACAGCACTTCAATCAATCAATAAAGCTTAAAAAATTAAAGGTAGTATCTGTTCATACAGATAACTCTTCTTTCTGAGGACCAACCCCTGCCCTCTCCACCCCGACCACTCAGCTTGGATAAGTAAGCAGAGCTTCAGAAATGGCAGTCTTTACTCAGAGGAAGATGATTGCTAACCATTTTCTTTTTCTGTCCTGTATAGACCCTTCCATCATGAACACCTGGAAAGAAGAAAACTATTTATATGACACCAGCTATGGTAGTACAGTAGGTAACTAACTCCCGACATTTCATGCCTTTTAACATGCCTATTCTGTTGCTCTGTTATAGTCACTAGGTCATATTATAGGAGGGAACTTTGAATGTCTTTTATTTTTTTTCATTGCCATAGATTTGTTGGATAGCAAAACTTTCTGCCGGGCCCAGATCTCCATGACAACCTCAGGTCACCTTCCTGTGGGTAAGTCTTCCTTATGTACAGGCTGAGTGAACACCATGCAAGTGTAATGAAAATTACCCACATCCCACGTGGACACTTTGCTAGAGTTAAAATTCATTAAGATTAGGAAAGGGATGGTGCTTCTCTTTGAAAAAAAAAAAGGCCGACATTTGGGTCAACACCCTAAAGACAATCAGAAAGGAAGCTTCCCAGAGAAATATTTGTCTTCTGAGGAAACCAAATCTTCTCTTCTGATAACAAAATTTCCCTTTGCTAACAAATATTGGGAAACAAATTTGGGGGAAATTATCTGAAAAAGTTATTCATACTTGAGCAGTCATACATGTGCAAGAGAATTTATTTATTTATTTTGCTGTTGTTGTTTTGTGGGGCCATACCCAGCTGTGCTCAGGGCTTACTTATGACTTTGCAACCAGGGATCACTCCTGGAAGCACTTAGGAAACCATTTGGGGTGTCAGAGAGCAAACCTGGCTCACGTGCCTGCCTATTATACTATCTACCTCCCGAGAGCTTAATATTTTAATTTTCAGCAAATTAATTATACTTCCCTTAGGAAAAATCTAAGTATTTTTTTAAAGTTCTAAAAGGTTTTTCAGAGGTCAGTGAAACTGTGGTTATATAGTCTTTGGGTAAAACTATTTATCCGTTGAAAATTTCCAGAACCCTGAAAATCACATTGTTTGATCAGTTTTTAAGTCGGACCCTGATGACTCATCAGTCAAGCCATGTGAACTTTATGAAGTATGCTCACATTAGTTACATTTAATTAACATTGGATGCAACTGGGGGATACCACGATCTCCCAAATGAGAGATCTCTCCACTGGGAGTGAGAAGAGAGGCTTTCAGACTGCATTTGCCTCTGAATCTCCGTGCAAACATACTTTCCAAGAACTATGTTAAGATGAGTCAGGATTCATGTTTTCCCTGGAACTACGTACATGTGAATGTGTGTGGGTCTCTAAAATGCAACATAGACATGTCAGAAATAAATGACTTATTCCTTTAAATTGAATTTGGGGCAATTGGAGAAGCAGGGTTTAAATGAATAATTGTAGATCTTATCTTCTCCTTCTTCTTTTTCTTCTTTTTTTCCTTTGTTAAGTATATTTCTGAGAATCAAAATTATTAAAGCTTTTTGGTTTGAGGTTTTGTTTGGGTCAAGCCCTTGGAATGAGACAGGGCCGAAAGCCAGTGTAAATGCTTCTGGAATTAAGAGTAAGAACTGAAGCCAATTCATTGCTCTACTTCTCGCCTCCTTTCCCCCTGTCTCCAACCCTCCCCCAACTCTGACAGCCCATAGCATTATGTGTCACTGAGTATTTGCTGAAATTAGGAAATAGATCAAATACTGGAAAGGCTTGGCAGTATATTTGCCATTTGGGGTGAATAGAGTCAGTCAGGGTAAACTTTCTGTGGCAATTGTTGCTACCCATCAAGACCAAGAGCTTCAGAGCTAGGAAACCCGTGCTGAGCCCTCTGACATCCTCTCACACTTCCCAGGATTCCAATCACAGGCTTCTGATTCAGTCTTTGGCTTAGAGCAAAGGAGCTAACCAAGAGTAAAGTTGAACCAACCACTTCCTGAGCCTCAGGGCTGGGTCTGTCATTTGCACCTAGGAAACCTAAAAGCCATAATCACAGCTAACTCTCTCTCTCTCCTGGGCCATTCTTCTTCCCTAATCTGTACCCTGGTCACCTTCTAGAAAGTCGCAATCAAGAGGGGGTCAATTTCTGCTTTTATGGTTCAAGGAACCCAAGATCTTCTGAGTCCACTTCTTTGATATGTTTTAAGGGTTCTTTAACTGGGATTTATAAATCTGCACTCCTCCACCCCTTGATCCTTGTCCCTGCCTCCCTGCCCTACCCCACCTCCCCTGCATCCCATTCCTATCCTACCATTGTAACACAGGCTGGAAAAAGTAAGATAAGTCATCCAGGCCCTTTATCAGAATTATTATTACTCAAATAATCAATTGGGTGTCAAGGGTTAGTCATTTCTTTGAAGTAACAGTGGCTGCCAGCAGGGCTAGCTATTTTCAGCCTTATATGGGTCCATTTCTGTCAGTCTCTACTGGATGGGAACAAATGCTCCCCCACCCCCCACCCAGTATCTATCGTCACTCCCACACACTCTGCTACTTGCTTTAGATTTCAAGCTACCATCAAATTGTGTGCAGTTAAGTATCCTTCTGTGTTCTAATGCAAGTTACAAGCAGAGCCGAGGCGAGGCCCAAGGTAAACTGATGCCCTGTGTGATAAAGCAGGTGGGGAAGCGGGCTTTGTTTGGATTTCTCTGTCATCTGCTCATTTCATAAAATGGCCGCCAACAGTGTTCCTGATCTGCCCGATATCCTGGAGCCAATCACGCCAAGTCAGGCCTGATGTGTTTATTCATGGACTTGTCGAGCCTAAAGCTAGGGTGGCACGGTCTATTATAACACAGAAATTTGTATATCCCGTAAAGAAATGGCTCACCGCTGAATCATATGCAAATGCTTCTAATCTTGCCTTCTTGCCGAAGCAGCTTCGTTGAAGTCATGCTCTGCATCTGCAGTTCTACCTCATAAACCTGCGGCTGGGTGCCGGCCGGGCCTGACCGGACCTTGGCCTCAGGTGCCTGGGAGCAGAGCGAGAGAAAGCCAAGTTGTACAACTTCCCCAGAGCAGGCCATTATTTTATAAGAGTGAATCACTTAACCACATGGCTCACTTCAAAGCTTTTGCCTTTTTATTGGGGGCTGAGGGCAAGACAGAGGGGGTAGAGGCAATCATTTCAAACTGAGGGTTCAGATCAAAAGGTTTTAGAGCTCGGGCAGGTAGTCGGTCATTCCTTAGCCTGCCCGGGAATACCAGGACAGGGAGCGGAAGAAAGTTGCCTGTATTTAAATGCATATTGCTTTCTAGGATGGGGGGGGGAAAATTTTTATTAAGGGATTCTGGGGTGTGTGTGTGTGTGTGTGTGTGTGTGTGTGTGTGTGTGTGTGTGTGTGTGTGTGTGTGTGTGTGTGTGTGTGTCTGTGTGTCTGTGTGTCTGTGTGTCTGTGTGTGTTTAAAGGAAGCTATAACCTGAGTATATGGTTAACAAAAAATATACTTCCCTCGTGGCCCATCTGGGGTGAGGTCTTTAAAAAGTAAAGCCTGTGGGTTCCTAGGGAGCCCCAACTCCCTGAATTTGTTTATGGGCTTTCCTGAGTTATACATCTAATTTTTTTCCTGAGGCAAGTGTCCAAATATTCTATTTTATTTTCCACAAAAGTGACTCAGTACAAATACTTGATTCTGTATGAGCTCAGCTCCCATAAGAGATGATGGCCAGTTCAGTTGAAAGACACCTGGGTTTTTCGGAATTCAACTCTGCCTCTGAGGTAATGGCCGGCATCCCTCCTGGAAGCCATTTGGAAATGAGCTTTGCTTGTGGCCTGCTCGGTAAATGCCACTCTTTGTCTGTAGAACAACGTGGCCCTGTCAGAGTGATGTATCACTTGGAAACCAGGGTGGGTGCCAGACCTGTTGCAATATTGTCACATCCTGATGGGATGTTGCAAGCTCAGTGTGAAACCTGTGTGGAGGGAGAGTGGCGATTCTTGGGATTTCCTGTGAATTTGTCCTATCCGATTTCAGAGAAACCCACGTCAGGAGCAGGCTCTCTTGCTGCCTGAACCAGCAGAGACACACATCACTAGAAAGAGGTTCCCCCTCTCTCTTTCTCTCTCTCTCTCTCTCTTTCTCTCTCTCTCTCTCTCACCAGCTCTTTTAAAATCCTTCTCCTCTGTTATGCCCCGACTTTTGGAGAAACTGTTGGCACATTCTGAGCATTGGGACCTGGGGTAATCAGATAGGTGAATGGGTCCACACATGCTGGGGAAATACAGAACCACTAAACTGGAATGACTTTTCCTAACCAGAGCGTTCTACAGTTCAACCTGACTGTTGGCAGCAAAGGCATCAGGGAAATCTGCTGTGTACCACCATCTTTGACATGGCATAGAGTGCTTATGAGTCAAATCTGTCTAAACTATTGTGCTCATACCTGGCTGCACTTTGAGGCTATGTGAATTGTAGAAGTCACTTCACTTCAGTTCTGCCACAGCTGTAAATTAGGGATCATAAAAATACCCTAATGGTTTGTGAATTAAATACAGTGATTTATGCCCTGGGCCTGACACATAGTAAGTGCTCAATAAATAGAAGTTGTTCTTGATCCTCTTTATTAGGAGATATGGTTATTCTAACTTAAAAAAAAATACAGCATTACCTTGACAGTTGAATCAACACCATGGACCTACTCCATGGTGAAAACTGGTGGGAAGTTTTCACCAGTTTAAGAACCTGTGGAGGTCATACACAGGTCAATGATCTTTATTCTAGGAAGCTTGATGTCATTGTCAGACATGTGGGAGAGATGTGTTGACTAGCTCAATTTCTTTTTTTTTTCTTTTCTTTTCTTTCTTTCTTTCTTTCTTTCTTTCTTTCTTTCTTTCTTTCTTTCTTTCTTTTCTTTCTTTCTTTCTTTCTTTCTTTCTTTCTTTCTTTCTTTCTTTCTTTCTTTCTTTCTTTCTTTCTTTCTCTCTCTTTTTCTTTCTTTCTTTCTTTTTTCTTTTTCTTTCTTTCTTTCTTTCTTTCTTTCTTTCTTTCTTTCTTTCTTTCTTTCTTTCTTTCTTTCTTTCTTTCTTTCTTTCTTTCTTTCTTTCTTTCTTTCTTTCTTCTTTCTTTCTTTCTTTCTTTCTTTCTTTCTTTCTTTCTTTCTTTCTTTCTTTCTTTCTTTCTTTCTTTCTTTCTTTCTTTCTTTCTTTCTTTCTTTCTTTCTTTCTTTCTTTCTTTCTTTCTTTCTTTTTTTTGCTTTTTTGGGTCACAGCCAGCGATGTTCAGGGGTTACTCCTGGCTCTGCACTCAGGAATTACCCCTGGTACTGCTTGGGGGACCATACGGGATGCCGGGGCTCGAACCCAGGTTGGCCACATACAAGGCAAACACCCTACCTGCTGGACTATCACTCAGGCCCCCTTAACTTCTTAATCATAATGGCTTGTATTTAGGGACTACACTCTTAAAAATGGGAGAATTTGTGGTTGTTGTTTCCATATGTGTAGACAGTCACACTGGTTAAGGTGCCGGGTCTCACATTTGCTGTGCAACTGCAGGGTTGAAGTAGGGTCAGATGTGTACAGATAATATGTGCTCTACCACTGAGCCATGTCCCCAGGCCATAAAAATGGGAGGATTTTATTTTTACTTTTTAAAATTTCTTTCGGGGTCACACCCAGCGAAACTCAGGGGTTATTCTTGGCTTTGCACTCAGGAATTACTCCTGGAGGTGCTTAGAGGACCATATAAGATTCCAGGGATCGAACCAAGTTGGTCGTGTGCAAGGCAAATGCCCCTCCCTGCTGGACTGTTGCTCCAGCCAAATAGGAGGATTTTTAAAAAAAATATTTTATTATACCACCATGAGATATACAATTACAAAGATGTTCATATTTGGGTTTCGGTCATACAGTGTTCCAGCCCCCATCCCTCCACCAGTGCCTATTTCCCACCACCAATGTCTAATAGGAGGATTTTTGATTGTGGGATTTGGGGGTTAAGATCTGCCTGAGTCCAGCACTGGAATTGTCAATTCACACACACGTGTTCATACACATTCAATGCAATTAGATTATTTCTCTTACTTTTAAAAAAGAGTTATTTCATCTGTCTGCTTCTCTCATGTCCTCTTCGCTGCTAGTCCTAAAGGTTACCATAATGAATCATTTGTTAAACTAATCTATGTTTCCATAGTCCACCATGGGCCTCTGTACTGACTCTGGCCAGTCAATGGCTCTTTTGTCAGACTGATTAAAATGTAACTTTGCATGCCAAAAAAGGGCACTCCTTTGGCTTAAAAACCATCTTTCTTTGTTATAAATGTTTACATTTTTGTATTATGTAAAAAAGGAGAGAACAACAAACCCTTTCAATGATATAGTCCTACAATAACTTCCTATCTCTCAGAATAGAAGCTGAAACCTTCAGAACATCCCAGCAAGCCTTCTGGATCTGAAACAGCTCCTTCCCTTTGCCCCTTGCTCACAATCCCGCTAGTGTCCTTGTGGCTACACACCAATCACAAGGTCTTTGCCGGAAATACTCACATTCATGAAGGTCCCTCCACAAACTGTGTCTGTTTTCCTTACATCTTTCTGGTTCCTTATCAGATCTTTCATGAACACCTGATACCACACATGGTTTCTACGCCCATGCTGTTATCCTCATTTCTGACTCTGCAGTTCTTTTCTTCATAGCTCCTACCATCTTTGTTTCAATGTTCTCTGCCATTATCACCTGAACACTGCAAAGCATGTAGTGAGTACTTGATAAATGTTGGCTAACTGGATGAGTGAATCCAAATGGTAGCAGTGGACCTGACTCAATTAAGGAACTGTCATTTTTCTCTTTAATAGAGTCACCTGATATGAAGAAGGATCAGGACCACCCTGCAAAGTCTCACACTAAAAAGCACAGTAAGTTGACTTGCTCTTGACTCTTTCCTTCAAGTTGAGTCTAACTGCAGTTAACTAATTTTTCCATAAACAACACCTCTATGTGCTGTCTCTATTTGTGTGTGCCAGTCTGAACTGGCTAAATCAATTCTAGTTGTTTCTCAGCCTGGAGACTCAGACTATTTCTGCCGCATCTTGTCAAATTTATTCTCCAAGACAGCCATTGAGTAATTATATATGTATATATGTATATATATATTGTGTGTGTGTGTGTGTGTGTGTGTGTGTGTGTGCGCCGTGGTGTGTGTGTGTGTGTGTGTGTGTGTGCAAGCTGGGAGTAGTGATTTCTTTCTCTCAAGAAAAAATAAGGGGCTGGAGAGGTAGTCAGTCCAGAAGGTAGGGCATTTGCCTTGCATGTGACTGACCCAGGTTTGAGCCCTGGCTCACCTGCTCTGGGTGTCCACCGGGTGATGCTTTTTTGAGCCCTGGCATCCCATATGGTTCCCTGAGAAGTGCCAGGAATAATTCTTGAGTCCAGAGCCAAGAGTAACTCCTGAGCATTGCCAGGTGTTACCCAAAAAAAGGCAAAAAAAGGCAAAGAAATAAATGGTTGGAGGAGAAAATTAAAAGTAACAGTAAATATATTCCTAATTTTTTTTTGCTAGCTTTTTTTTTCACGTGGAGTTATTATTCCAATAAATGACTTCTATTTTTTTTTGGGGGGAAGCATTTACTCTTCGACTGTGCTCTGTAGCCCCAGGTAGTGGAAGCACTCTTGGCACTACATGGTTTAGCTGTGCAGGCCTGACGGGTGCTCAGGCCTGGGGGGTACTCTGGGTGTCCACCAGGGTGATGCTTTTGGTATTGAGGAGAGGCAAGTGATGCTGGGGATTGATTCCATGACAGACACGTACTTTAGTCCTTTGAGATCTCTATCCTATCCTTGCCTCCAGACCATTACTATTAAGATGCTATCATGTTCTTTAGTAGCTGTATTTCCTTTAGTAATAAAATCTGAAAAGATATATAAAATATCAGAGTCAGGGATTGAGGCTTGGGGAGGTGAATGAAAAGAGCACAACCCCTGAGATGGTGGAGTGTGTTCCACTAGTTTAGGGAAGAAGACTAGATTTAGCTTCTAATCTCATCAGTGTAGCATCTTCATTTTCAAATCACCCACCTTAATCTTTGTGTAGCACCATCTTCAGTATGTTCTAGGTGTTAAATTCTATACTCCTATTTCTTGGTGGGAGAAATGTTTTATCTGAAATACTAAATAAAAGTACTTGGAAGTTGCTCTCTGACAAGATATGAAAATAAATCATAAGGAACTTGTCAGCAATATTTAAAAGATGCGAGTCCTGGAATAAGAGAGCTGTTATTTTGTCTTCTCTTTGCAATTGTGTGATTTGGGTTAAGTGAAATTTTTCATGCCTTTGTTTCCCTGATGTATTAAAAACATTTTTAAAAGAGATCACTTCAGATAAAGAATGACTGCATTCATCTGTGGGATATAAATATATACCAGTGTTCTACTAATTGTTGGAAATGGTAATGCCAGACTGGAACTGACCATTGAATATAGACAAAGGAATTTATATGATAACCCCTAAATGTATGTATGGCAAGCCACAATGTGTAAGACAAGGAAGAGAGAGAAAGAAAGAGAGATAGAAATAGAGAGATAGAGAGAGAGGGAAAGAGAGAGAAGAGGCAAAATGCCTGCTGTAGAGGCAGGCTGGGGGGGCTAGGGAATCAGGGGACATTGGTGATGGGAAATGTGCATTGGTGGAGGGATGGGTGCTGCAACATTGTATGACTGAAACCAATAATGAACAGCTTTGTAAATGTCTATCTCATGGTGTTATAATAAAATAAATAAATAAATGAGTAAGTAAACGTGATCACTTATTCTCAAATGTCATTATTTCTTAAATATCCTATATTTGGGTATTCTATGTTCTGGTCTCACACCTGTGGTTTGGTAGAGAGAGGAGAAAAGGGTTCTAATTCTATGCATCTTCTCTCCTTTTACTTTTTTCTTATTGTTTTTTATTATGACTTGGTTATTAATAAGCTCCATTGGGGACTTTTCCTCAGATCCCCGAGGGACTCATTTATGGGAATTCATCCGAGACATTCTTCTGAATCCAGACAAGAATCCAGGGTTAATCAAGTGGGAAGACCGGTCTGAGGGTATCTTCAGGTTCTTGAAATCCGAGGCTGTGGCTCAACTATGGGGAAAAAAGAAAAACAACAGCAGTATGACCTATGAGAAACTCAGCAGAGCGATGAGGTGAGGCCTTTCGAGTCTCAACATATGAGAAGGCCCCAGCCCCAGCCCTGAGCCTGACCAGTTTCCTCATACATCGTTCTCTGTTACAGATATTACTACAAAAGAGAGATTCTGGAGCGTGTGGATGGACGAAGACTAGTATATAAATTTGGGAAGAATGCACGTGGATGGAGAGAAAATGAAAACTGAAGCTGCCAATACTTTGAACACAAATCCTAATACACCTGAGATAACAAACCGAGAACTTCTGGGCGTAAATATTTCAAAGACTACTTTTCTCTGATATTTATGTACCACGATGGGGGAAATTGACTTCTAATGGGAAGAAGGAACACTACAGTTGATAAGATTATTTTGCTACTTTGAAGTATGTTCTATATGGGGAACAAATGTACACAGTTTTGTGAATATGATGCTGTATGTGGTTGTGACTTGTTTTTGCCTCTATTGTGAAGTTCTTTTCTGCTGCAAGAAGAGCAGTTTTTTTTGTAGTCTTGTGTTTCTTGCTAAGCATCAAAGGGCATTAAATGTTTTACTATGGAAAATTATTTAGGAAAAGGTGGTTTAAGCATCCATGTAGTCTCATCAAGCCCCAGAGGATACTAGGAGCTTAAACCTGATCTTCAGGAGCTAGTGAATGGACATAGAGACATCCAAAATCTAGGGTGAACTATTAGCAATGCACATTGCTTGCAATGTTGTGGATATTGCAATATCCTCAAAAACACAGGACTTGCAATGTTGAAATTCATGAGACGAATAATGGAGAGGGAGCTTAATACTTATTTGAGAACAATTTTCCCGATGCTAAGTCTGTCTTCTCCCTTCTCTGTGAATTGCTAGTATAAAAATGGTATTTGCAACCTCTTCTCCCAACCAGTTATTTAAGAAAAAGAGGCAGGAATATTAAGTCTTGATCTTAATTTTTATCCTAATTGCTTTAAAATAAGTGAGTAGAAGAAGATGGTGATGAATTAGTGTTTATAATCCTAAATTCTTTCTTTTGTACTTGACAGTTTTGACAAAATAATTCTTTGTGGTAGGTACATTGTTTGGCTGTCCTGTACATTGTAGGATATTTAGTAACATTCATGGCCTTGACCTACTGGATGTCAATAGATATTCACATCCCATAAATTGAGACAACAAAAAACTGTCTCCATGTATTACCAAGTGTCCCCTGTGGGGCAAGATTCCCATGACTGAGAACCAGAAGGTGAGCCTGTTGAGATAATGATGATGATGATGGTGATGATGATGATTTGTTTTCTAAACAAAAAAGGAGACATACAATGTTTTCATCCTCGAGGGAAGAAAAAGCAAGACTTCAAAATCAACCTGTTTAACATTTAAAAAATTATTAGGGACAATGGGTTGGAAATTTGTAAATGTACTTTTCAAATAAGAGCCGAAGTCTGACAAATTAAACATAGTAATGTAGCAGGAACTAAAACAGAAGATGTTCTCTCTAGAATTACAAAGGCAAATTATATTACAGGAGAAAACACCCAGAGAAGTGTGCGTGTGTGTGTGTGCATGAGAGAGAGAGAGAGAGAGAGAGAGAGAGAGAGAGAGAGAGAGAGAGAGAGAGAGAGAGAGGGAAAGAGAGAAGAAAAAAGTCAGGAGAGTTATAAAATTTTCTTCTTTTTAAATTTGTTTTACTGATTTGGGCCACACCTTGTGGTGCTAAGGGCTTATTCCTGGCTCTGTACTCAGGGGTCACTCTTAGCTCTGATTGGGGTACCGTATGGGTCACCAGGAATCAAATATGGATTGGCAGAATGGAAGGCAAGTGCCCTACTGTCTGTATTATCTTCTCTGGTCTCCTGAAAATTTTCTTTGCACCTGTTACTCTTAAAATCTTTCCACTGTTGAATCATCTCTCCTGTTTCGTTTGAACTCATATCAAGTGAATATAGTATGTTGCCTTGATTTGTACCTAGGTAGCATTAATGTTTTATTAAAAAATAAAAAGGAAAGGAAGGAAATATGAAAAATAATAACAAACATCAACTCAGGAACCCATTGCCTCTGAGGGTTGGAGATTTCTCATTAATAGAATTGTTCGGGGTAACTGCAGACTTACCAGGGGAAATAAAATCTGAGAAGAACATGAACTGTGACACTATGAAAATGGCCTTGAACATTCAGATTCCTTTTGCAACTTATTGGTGACTCCCCATGTCGTTGGCTTTCTCTTTCTTTCTGCCTCTTGATCATGAGAGCAATAACATAGAGATGATGACCTATATTTTTAAGAAAGCAAAATTTTTTTATTTAAATTAAACGAAAGAGAGCCGACCACAATATCTTACCCAGGAGAGTTGAACTATTCATAGTCAAAATGTTCAAAATGTTTGTAATATATTCAAAAAAGCTGGAAGTAAGAAGAATGTCATATGTGTCCTAATTATAATGAGAACCATTATAGATGATGTGCTTGGAATACCAGCTTTGTGAGATAAATTATCTTTTGGAGGCATGATTTTTATTTCTGTTTGGCTTGGTCCCTTACACAGAGGTATTAGTCTGTGTTGTCTGGTTATCAGTTACAGAGGGAACTGAGCAGATTAACAATGAGCAGTTCAAAGCTTGCCTGCACAGTGGAGATATTACTGCATTCAAGATACACTTTGCTTCCCAAGCAAACAAAAGAACTATGAGACCTTCCCAACATCTGATTATACTTTACACAGAATGAATCAAGCATCCAGGTATTTGACTTGGTATAAACATATGAATGTTTGTACATCTGAAATGTGTGATTATGTACATCTGCTAATTTGGTCTCTGCTACTCCTTCCCTGGCTTTGCCTGTTCATCATCTGAGGTGGCTACATCCTTCTCTGAGTTTATCCCTTCCGAAACCTGTAAATTTTTCACAGTTCTGCCAAATTTTCTTGGGTTTTTCATTGAAGAACAACCCCTGCTAGGTAGTAAATGTGTCTGGGCTGTAGGTACAGGAACAGTTCTGCAGAAAGCTTGAAGATTGTTTTGTTGGAAATGTAAAGCTTCTTAGCACAGGGTTCCTGCTTAAATCAGTCGGAGAGTAAACCTCTCAGCTTATATTTCTATTACCTAGACTTGAGTTTGATACATTTCCTATGTGCTGTTTGTGACTTGAAGAACTCCAAAGTAATTGAGCCATGCCAACATAGAGAACATATTGCAAAGACTTTAAGAATGCTTCCCATTACAGTGTGAAAAGGAAAGCAAAAATCCCAGCATCAGGTGAAACCGCCTTTTGGAAGTACATACAAAGAAACTCCTCTATGCTGAATGCTCACATGATCTCTTTGGAACTTCTGTAAACTAAAAACTTGGGCTCTTAATTGTAGCTTTCATGGGAATCTAGGGTGAGACAGGAAACATATTGCAAAGACTTTAAGACTTGCTGGCTCTCATCATCTGGAGTTCCCAAATATTTGACTTGAAACTTGAGCAACGTCCTGGCTCCCAAGGATATACCTATAGTTTCTTGAACTTGACATTAAAGTAGAGATGACCCAGATTAGGCTGGTTTGCTTGAATGTGCTGTTCCTTTCTCTAAGCGCCTTTGCCTTTTGTCCTAGACTAAAAGGCTTTGAAGGAGGAACTATATCTTATCAATATTGCTTCTTTCAGTGCCTAGCATGAGACGAATAGTTAGTATTTGTTGAATTAATGAATAAATTTCTTCTGGAAGACCGCGGATTGGGAGACCATGCCCATAAATGAGACATGAATCTTATCTTCACTGGAATAGCAACAAAATAGCTCAAGCCTCAAGGAAGTGCTATCTGCTACATGGACATTTTACTGTGAGACTCTTTACTTGCCTTCTGGCCTGTGCTGGAATGGAATGAAACCAGACAGGCTGTTTTGTTCTGCAAGTCAATATATGTTGGGTGAAAAGACTTACTTGGTACAAGAAGCCAGTAATGAACCTTTGACCTAATTTTTTAACAAATGAAGATTTTGAATGTGTTTATATATGTAAATTGCTATTTAATGTAAAGCAATTCTAAGTTTTAGTGTTTTGGGGTTGGTTTATGTTTTCTTTTTTGAAAAATACTGAGGGATCTTTTACTAAGACTATCATGAATATTAGACTTTAGCTTTGAAATTGTGTTTTGAAATGTATGAAATATAGGAAAAGGTAAATGGCAACTGGGAAAGGAAATATTACTATCCCTTTATAGTAAAAAATCTGTAAGTGCCTACTCTGGGCACAGTTTGGGTTCATATATGTGAGGAGCTTATTTGATTTTAGAAGTGCAATAGATACTTCCTATGAGTCAGTTGGGTGGATTTTTACCTTATAAAAATAATATAGCAATCCTGATATTAGAGCTGAATTATTCTCAGCATTGGTGTTCAGAACTTCACTTCTGAGGTAAGGAATAGAACATAATAAAACTATTTTGAGGCTGTGCCTTATGAACCACAGAAATGTATGGGCCTCTACAAGCTTAGTTAAACTGGTGTTCTCTTTCTGTAGTTATCCATGTAATTCTTGTTTTCTTCCCATCAAGTTTCAGGGTTGACAATTTGTGGGAAACAACCCCAACTGCCACTATTTTTTTAAATCTGAAATCTTGCCCTTTCAATTGTTAAATTTAACCTGAGTATTCTGTTTTATGAAAGAACTATATTTTTTCAAAATATTTTTTGTTTTATGGGTCCTAGAAAACACTAATAAAAATTACAGAGACCTGTTTGTAATTGTGTGTTTCATGCTTCAACAAAGATCCAAACCTGGATGTAGCGGTAAGGAGCACCTAGTCCAATGCCACAAATTACACGACATGCCTGCATTTATTTATGCAACAAGAATTCTTTGAGGTTTAAAAATATCTACTCTGTACCAGGCAGAGACAAAAAATTCTACTCTCATGTAGTTAATGCTCAGTAAATGGAGCAGACATAAAACACAAACCAAAAGCAGCATATCTTGTGTGTAGTAGAGAATTGCGGTACAAGAAAGAGCAGAGAAGGTACATATGGTGGGTGTATGATTGGTTTAAGCTGAATAAAACACATTTATACGTAGAACATCACACGTATAGGAAACATATGAGTAAAGATCAGTTGGATGTAAGGAAATAAATCATGTCCCGGTGATTTGCTACAATGATGTACAACTGCAAAGATGCTGAGGAGTTATGTTCCTGACATATCCAAGAACAGAAAAATGTCTACTTGCAAAAACAGAATAAGTGAATAGTAAGAGGAGACTAGCAGACTAGATTTGATAGAACTGGGAGGTCTTGATAAGGCTCTAGCTTTCATTCTGATTGAGATAGTGAACAAAATAGTGACACGCTCCAATGTCTGGATTAAAAGGACCCTTTTGATAATTATAGTGAGAATAAATTGCAGGGAGGCAATGAATACAGGTGAGTACACATAATTACTGAGTACACATTATTAGTAAAGGACGAACAAGGAGAAGTAGAAAAATATTTTCATACCCAGGTTTCCAACACAATATTTGAAAATGCTCCAAGACAATAAATGATTCTCCCAATTCATATAGCATAATTTTCCCAGGGACCAGAACATAATTTTCCTGTCACTCAGTTAAGCAACTGTTTAAATAATAATTAAAAATTATTGGGCAGACATCCACTTAGTTCCAGAAACAGAAATGTCCTCTAAAGACATTATTACATATAATCCTCGTGCAAGTCTGTGATAGATAAATATTATCCCTCAGTTTTCAAATGAGGGAAATTAAGGTCAGAAAGGTTGCCTTTTCAAAGTCATCTGGTTAGTCTGAAGGAAGGGAGCTGGTACTGCTTATGTAGATCTCTTTCTTCTAGGGCTCATATCTTCATTCTAATATTTCTTTGGTTTCCTAGGATGCTATTATTACACATACATGCAGGGATTTATGGTTAGACATGTTGTAAAGATACCAAGTTAAACAGTCATTTATAAAGCTTTTGACTATAGAATTCCACAGAACATTGACGGTGATGATGTGCATTGCCAATCTCTGAGAGAAAAGTGTTCTCAATTTCTGAAACAGTTTTTTTTAAATATTTTATTATACGACCTTGAGATATACAATTACAAAGATGTTCATGTGCGGGTTTCGGTCATACAGTGTTCCAGCACCCATCTCCCCATCAGTGCCCATTTCCCACCACCAATAACCCCAACTCCTCCTCCCTCCCTAGCCGCCTCTATAGTAGGTTCTTTAACTCTTCTCTCTCTCTCTCTCTCTCTCTCTTCGCTCTCTCTTCTCTTACACATTGTGCATTGCAATATATACATTTAGAGGTTATTCAGTGTATTTTTTGCCTATATTCAATGCAAGTTCTAGGCTGCTATTATCATTTTTGACAATTATTAGCACACTGGTCCCTTCTCTGTCTTACCTAACCTCCTGACTCTCACACACTTGTGGTAGATTCTGACAAGACCTCCTGATTCATGTTTTGCCTGACCTTGGATATTGGTATCATAATATATATATATATATATATATATGTATACATATATATCTATGTCATGCAAATAAATGGAGCCTCTCCATGTCCATCCATTTATAGGCAAATTTCAAAACTTTGTTTTCCCTAACAGCTGCATAGTATTTCATTGTGTTTGATAACGGAGATTTTGCATCAAGGAAAACTTCAAGAAACCAGCACCTTTTAGAAAATGCAGGAAAGCAACCATTTTTAGACTTGGAAATTTTTAGACTTATAAAACTCAGGAAAATTACTAATTGGGCTTTTTGCCCTCTGGAGAAATCCACAACTTCTCTTAAAAACATCATCCTCTTTCTTTCTTTTTTTCTCTCTTCTTCCTTAACATTTCTCTTAGTAAATTTTCTGAAATATAACTATTTTAATTACTTTTACATTTTGACTAAATTAATGTGCTGACAATATTCATGCATATCAAACTTTCTCAGGTTTGAATCAATTCCATTTTATGTATCATTGGAAAAAGAATTGCTCAGTGATCTCACCTTCATTTCTCTGCACTGATGCATTTCCATGAAACCACCTCTCAATGAAAACTTCAAAGCTATTCCTCTAGGGAGCTGAAAACCCTCCTGAATTGTAACTCTTCTTCTGCTAATGAAGAATTACAGATACTAGCCACATATAGCTATTTATATTTAATTGACATTAGGAAATCAATTTTAGCTTCTTAATTCACACCATCCATGTTCCGAGTGATGAGTAGCTGGTGAATTATTGTGTAGGAGATACTGTAATTTTCCATTCTCTTAGTAAGTTGTTTTGGCTCATACTCCTTACTGCGCTACAATAAAAGCTGCAAGTATGGCGTAAGGGTAGAAAGTATAGTGAGTAAAACTATCCAACAGTGAAATGAGATACAGAGAGCCTTAGAAACCATTGGTGACTGAATTGTAGAGAATAAAATAAATAACGATCCAAAGCAAATATTGCTGTGTTTGTTGGAATGGTGACAGTTCTTCCAGTGTAAACAAGTTTGAAGCTGTCAATCGAGCCTTGGGTGGGAGGATTTGATTAGTCTTATCTCCAACCCCCTCAAATATCCTAGAGTGATGAATACAAATGGTTCAAGTTTGTGACTTTTCGGTTGAACATATTGCTGTAGAAAGGAGATTACTAAAATGGAAAAATAAATGAAAAAATCACTAATAGGAAGACTGGTATTTCTTGTTTCCTGTAGAAATGGTATTCATACCATTTTCTTTCTTTACAAAACCATTTCATGAATGAGTACAAACTGTAGGCTCTCTATTTCCTTACAAGTTAATTCTTATCCATTAACCACAACCTCTGTTCACATCATTCATGAAAAATACCCTTTCTTTTGCCACCAGAATTTTGTTACACATGACAGTGCTTGAGAGGTCATGGTATTGGTCTCCTGAGATGAAATGGAATCCAGTGCCCTATGCAAACCAAACATATGTTTTAGCCCCTTTGAACTGTCTTTCCAGTTCCTAAAAATGCTCTTGAAGATAATAGTCAAAATTTAATTCTGTCTCTGGAACCTTGTTTTCACTTCCTAAAATGCACATTTGATTTTCACATAATTGATTTTTCTAGTTAGACATATATCAGTTCAAAAGATACTTTTTATAGACCAAACAGATTGTTGCAGGGGTAAGGAACTTGCCTTGCATGCAACGGACCCTCACTCTACCCCCAGAAGCATATATGATCCCTTCTTGCTATGCCAGTAGGGATAGCTCAGTACAGAGCTAGGAGTAAGCTTTGAGTACCACAAGGTATGTCTCATTCCTCCAAATGTTATTTTCCTAATCATACTAGCAGCAACTACTCAATTTTCTGTACATAAATCCCCATTATAGGATCCTTACCATATCTTCCCAGTACTTAACACTATCTGAAGTTATACTTTACTTATTTTTAATTTTTTATATTTTATTATATCACCATGAGATCACTTGATCACTTGATCACTTGAATCCCGTTATTCATCGATTTGCTCGAGCGGGCGCCAGTAACATTTCCATTGGACCCTATCACGTGCCAATGTAGCCCAATGGCATCTGGTTGATTCAGGAATATGAAGAGCCTCAAACCGTTCCTTCAGGGTCTTTACAAGGAAGTCTGATCTTTTGACATCCCGTGGATCCAGTCGGTAATGGCTCTAGTCCAGCGGTTGTCTCCAAATCGCATTACATGTCCAGCCCATCTGATTTTCGATGCCTTGGCAAACAAGACAGCATCCCTGATTCTGGAATAGCGACGGAGGTCAGAACTCCGATTCCTTCTCTCACTTGAGTGAGGCATGATATTCAAGCATAGCTCTTTCGATTCCTCTCTGGGAGACCCGAATAGCATTCTCATCCTGCTTTCATAGGAACCAGGTCTCTGAGGCGTATGTTAATGCAGGGAGAACAGTGGAGTCAAAGAGATGTGCCCGGAGCCGGAGGTTCTTTGTCCTTTCAGCTATTTCTTCGATGCCTTTGAAGGCATTCCATGCCGCTCTATTCCTCCTGCGCAGCTCAGGTTTTAGGTCGTTCATCATGTTGATTTCTCGACCTAGGTACACATAACTGCTGCATTCAGAGATGTTTGTTTCATTGAGAGTGAATGGGGCCTCTGGAACTAGTTCATTCTCCATGAACATCGATTTACTGTATTTATTTGCATGACATAAATATATATCTATATACCTAGTATATCACTTGATCACTTGATCACTTGAATCCAAGTTATTCATCGATTTGCTCGAGCGGGCGCCAGTAACATTTCCATTGGACCCTATCACGTGCCAATGTAGCCCAATGGCATCTGTTTGATTTAGGAATATGAAGAGCCTCAAACCGTTCCTTCAGGGTCTTAACAAGGAAGTCTGACCATCTTGTAGGTGGGCGGCCACGTGATCTTTTGACATCCCGTGGGATCCAGTCAGTAACGGCTCTAGTCCAGCGGTTGTCTCCAAATCGCATTACATGTCCAGCCCATCTGATTTTCGATGTCTTGGCAAGCGAGACAGCGTCCCTGATTCTGGAATAAAGATCACACCTTCTACAAGATCATAGTCGGTGATTTTAATGCCAAGATAGGACCGAGAAGATCGGCTGAAGAACTCCACATCGGGACCCATGGCCTAGAATGGAACGAACAGGGTGAGAGACTATCTGAGTTCATCATGTCCACCAAGACTATTCATGGGAACTCACAGTTCCAGAAGGCTGAAGCGAAACGTTGGACATGGGAATCTCCTGGCGGACAGTTCCACAATGAAATTGACCACATCATCTTCAATCGACGGTTTTGTCTGACCGATGTTGCTGTCGTCCCCAAATTCCAGACAGGATCGGACCACCGTCTCCTTCGTGCAAAATTCTACTTCCCTCAACAGGGAGAAAAAGCTGCAAAGTTTAAGAAGAGAACTCCCAGAACGACCACCAACTGGGAACTCTTTGGCACCATTGCGGCAACATGGGAAGATACCATCATTGATGACATCGATGAAGAATACAACCGACTGGTTCAGCACCTCCATGATTGTGCGAAGAATGCCGAGAGAGAGAAAGACACAAAAGGACGCTTGTCTTCAGAAACTCTTGAGCTCATTCACCAACGTGGCAAGGCGCGAGCCTCAGGAGACCAAATGCTAACGTCCAAGCTTGCTAAACAGTGCAGAGAAGCGATAAAAGCAGACCTCAAAGACAGAAGAGCAGAAATACTGGAAGATGCAGCAGAAGCCGGGAAAAGTATTCGCACTGCCCGCCTGTCCTTCACCAACTATAAGACCAAGATGACTGCCCTCCGACGCCCTGATGGATCTATCACATCTTCCATAAAGGCAATGGAGAAGATTATCCAGGACTTCTACTCAAATCTCTTTGATAGCCACATCCACCTGCCCACATACCAAATTCCACAGGATGGATATGTCATTCCCAATGTTCTCCCTTCTGAAATCAGACATGCCATCTCATCGGTAAAGAAGGGAACAGCACCAGGCCCAGACAAAGTCAGACCCGAACATCTGAAGAATCTGCCGTCGGTACTCATCAATACACTAGCTCGGCTCTTCACACGCTACCTGTCCGAATGCAAGGTGCCCTCCCAATGGAAAACCAGCAGGACAGTTCTACTGTTCAAGAAGGGAGACATTCACGACATCGGCAACTATCACCCCATCTGCCTGTTGTCTGTCATCTACAAGCTGTTTACACGAGTCATCCTGAACAGGATTAGCAGAACACTAGATGAAGGACAACCATGCGAGCAAGCAGGTTTCCGGAAAGGATTCAGCACAATCGACCATATCCACACAGTAACCAAGCTCATTGAGGTTTGTAGGGAGTACAAGATGCCACTCTGTCTCACGTTCATTGATTTACAGAAAGCCTTTGATTCTGTGGAGACTGAAGCAGTCATCGAAGCCCTAGTCAAACAGGGTGTTCAAACCCAATACATCAAGATCCTTCGTGAGCTGTATTACGGATTCACCACCAGGATCTCACCATTCTACAAAGAAGTGATCATTGATGTCAAAAGAGGGGTTCGACAGGGTGATACCATCTCACCAAAACTCTTCAGTGCCACCCTCGAGAACATCATGAGACAATTAGAATGGGAAGGAATGGGAGTGAAGATAGATGGTCGGCAACTACACCACCTCCGCTTCGCTGATGACATCGTTCTAATAACACCAAACATTAGCCAAGCGGCACAAATGCTGGCTGACTTTGACCGAGAATGTGGAAAGGTAGGTCTACAGCTGAATCTGAAGAAAACTATGTTCATGAGAAATGAACTAGTTCCAGAGGCCCCATTCACTCTCAATGGAACAAACATCTCTGAATGCAGCAGTTATGTGTACCTAGGTCGAGAAGTCAACATGATGAACTACCTAAAACCTGAGCTGCGCAGGAGGAAGAGAGCGGCATGGAATGCCTTCAAAGGCATCGAAGAAATAGCTAAAAGGACAAAGAACCTCCGGCTCCGGGCACATCTCTTCGACTCCACCGTTCTCCCTGCATTAACATACGCCTCAGAGACCTGGGCCCTACGAAAGCAGGATGAGAATGCTATTCGGGTCTCCCAGAGAGGCATCGAAAGAGCTATGCTTGGAATATCACGTCTCACTCAGAGTGAGAGAAGGAATCTGGAGTTCTGACCTCCACCATGAGATATACAATACAAATAAGTCATGTTTGGGTTTTGGTCTTACAGTGTACCAGCACCCATCCCTCCACTGGTGCCCATTTCCCACCACCATGTACCCAATTCCTCCTCCCCAGCTGCCTCTATGGCAGGTTCTTTTTTCTTTTCCCTCTTTCTCTCTCTCTTCTTTCTCTACACACTGTGTGTTACAATATATACATTTATAGGATATTATGTGTAGCTTTATGCCTATATTCAATACTCAGTTCTAGGCTGATATTATCACTTTCAACAATTATTAGCACACTGTTCCCTTCTCTGTGTTACCTAACCTCTGACTCCCACATGTTTGTGGTAGATTCCACCTTTGACAAGACCTCCTGATCCATGTTTTGCCTGACCTTGAATATTGGTTTCATACTACATATAAATACACACACACATAATGCAAATAAATGCAGTCATTCTTTTTTTTAATTTTTTTTTATTTTTAAAATTACAAAGATATACAATTAAAAAGTTCATATTTGGGTTTTGGTCAAACAGTGTTGCAGCACCCATCCCGCCACCAGTGCCCATCTCCCACCACCAACGTCCCCGGTTCCCTCCCCCTCCCCCAGCCCTGCTCCATGGCAGGTTCTTGATTTCTTTCCATTTCTCTCTCTTTCTCTTTTCCTTCCCCTCGAGACTATGAATTACAGAACATACATTAAAGGGTTGTCATGTGTATCTTTTTGCCTCTATTTAATGCTCAGTTCTAGGTTGGCATTAGTACCCTCAACAATTGTCAGCACACTGTTCCATTTCTGTCTTACCTAGCCTCTGAATCCCACACATTTGTGATAATTTCCACCCTTGACAGGACCTCCTGATATATGTTTCACTTGATCTTGGATATTGGTATCATAATATGTACCTATATATTTATGTTATGCAGATAAATGCAGTCATTCTGTATCTGTCTCTCTCCTTCTGGCTAATTTCGCTCAACATAATCTTCTCCATGTCCATCCATTTGTAGGCAAATTTTATGACTTCATTTTTCCTAACAGCTGCATAGTATTCCATTGTGTAGATGTACCAAAGCTTTTTTATCCAGTCATCGATTTTCGGGCACTCTGGTTGCTTCCAGATTCTGGCTATTGTGAATAATGCTGCTATGAACATAAAAGTAGGGATGGTGTTTCCGCTGCCTAAAATGCAGTCATTCTATATGTCTTTTTCTTTCTGGCTAATCTCACTCAATATGATCCTCTCCATGTCTATCCATTTATAGGCAAATTTCATGACTTCATTTTTCCTAACAGCTGCATAATATTCCATTGTGTAGATGTACCACAGTTTTTTTTAATTCAGTTATCAGTTCTCGGGCACTCTGATTGTTTCCAGATTTTGGCTATTGTGAATAGTGCTGCTATGAAGATCAAAGTGAAGATGGTGTTTCTGTTGTGTGTTTTTGGCCTCCCAGGGTATATTCCCAGGAGTGGTATGGCTGGGTTGAATGAGAACTCAATGTCTAGTCTTTGGAGGAATGCCCATATTGTTTTCCAAAATGGCTGTACCAGTTGACATTCCCACAAACAATGAATGAGAGTCCCTTTTTCCTACCATCCACACCAGCATTTCTTGACTATTTGCTTCTATAGAATGTTTTTCCCTGCTATAATATAAGCTCCTGAAGAGCAATTATCTTCTTTTATCATGTTCACCCATACACTTCATCACTACTTGTTGAGTAACTAAGTACCTCTTTACTTTCAAGTTCTGAGCCTCACCTGGATCCATGATTTCTTGAGACTAGTATCTCCTCTCTATAGTTTTGGGGAAGATTTTTCTCCCTTGTTCTTTGCAACAATTTTATTTTTCTGGTTACTCACTCTTCAGTTCTTATTTTTCTCCTCCTTTTTATCTCTATGTGATACTCAAGATTAAAGGTTTAGTCTTTTAAAAATTATTTGTTTAAATTATCTCCCTCAGAATTTAGGTCCTTGAAAGCTCAGCTCAGGGATTTCATAAAAATATGGGGAGGTTTAGACTTTTCTTTATGATCATGGACTTCTCTCTGTACAGAGGAAACACTGAAAATGAGGCTGAATTTCTACTTTTCTAGTTTCTTCATCTCAAGGGTGTTATAAGAAATAAGTGGATTGATTCTTGTATTTGATTATTCTATAGCTTATTGAATGTTTATACAAGTAAACACTGCTTTACTTTTTACTTCATTTTAATTCTCACTCTAACCCCATAGAAGAGGTAACACTATTATTATTTATTTCACATATTAAAAAAGGCTTAAAGAGGTAAATAATCTTTCCTGAGATCACCCTGCACGTATGTGGCAGAGCTGACATTTAAACCTCTGCTGGAGTCCAGAGTTGAAGTCTGAATCATAATGTTCCAATCTCTCTCTTGTTATGAAAAGAATTTACCACCAAACAAAATGAAGGGGTTATTTATAAATTTGTGACAACTCAGAAGTATATAATGCCTAATTTGGGAACGTAATGACATCTAGCCAACATAGGTACCCCTAAGTGATTTCAACCTAAACTAGATATTGTTTGTTAATTACTAGTCAGACACAAAATTTCAAAGAAAAACTGGTGTCTCAAGTTCCTTAAACTCAGAGCTCTGAGATACTTAGAACTAGATGATTGTTTTATATAAATCTGCATTATAGAAGTGCATAGAAATTGGTGCCAAAACCTAAAGGCCCTCAGAATCTGAGAAGGATGAGCCCATTTTCCTGTTCATGATTAATTTCGCTCCAGGCTCCACTTTCCTGGCCATGGGATCCTCCTAATCCCAGGGTTCTTCCATCCTCTACATGAAGATGAACTCAAGAAATCTTTCATTTTTTTTCTGACCTCCAAGGGAATGTTAAGCAATGTCCTTAGATAGCCTTTCTTAATCCAGCCAACGTCATCTTCTTTCTGGGTTCCAGCTGGATTAAGGAGGGAAAAAATAGACATCCGAGACAGTGAGATTCTAGGTATAGAATCAGAATAACATGTCAGAGCTACTAAGGAAGGATAAATAAAGAGGTCCCTAGCTCTGTTATAGAATTTGGTAGAAGATTCTATTAATCATTATCTCTCCTATACCTTTCCTCTGCTTCACTCTGTGTGTGGGAAAGTGGTGTGGGCATGTACACACATCTGCACTTTATAATATTTCACTCTGCTTCTCTTTCGGGATCATCTTTCCTTTCTCATGTCCCCTTTCCCTATTGCTCACCAATCCCTTTCAAACTTTTTTTCTCTTCAAACCTGTCTTTCCAGGTTGCTGAAAGACAGAGCTGACAAGAGGACAGTCCCAGACCAGAAATGGTGCCACCTCTCTGAAAGTCTCAGTGGTGACAATAACAAATGGTATTTACCTAAGAGTTATTAACACATCAACTGTTCTCTCTTTGACTGTTTAGTCATGTCATTCAAACTAATAGACTCTCCCAATGGCAAACAGAAGAAAAAGAAGGAAAACAAACAGTGTATTCACACTCCCTGGAGTCCGTGATCTCTACCAAAGCTGTGAAAACAGGGGCCATATCTGAAGTCTGACCTGAGGACACGTCTCATCTATTTTGGGATTGAGAGGATTCTGGGCTGATGCCAGACTTGTACTGGAGTTCCTTATGATAGAGAAAGCAAGAAAGGAAGTGAGTGAAGGGGTAAAGGTGCTTCCCATATTCAACAATTTTCACCTACACACTGATCACAACCAAGGTGCCAGGCAATGCAGCAGGTGGTGCCACAGTATATAAGGTCAAGTGACATCGGTTCAATTTTACATAGAAGGGTAGTGTGCGAACCCATCCTTCACTTCCACTTTACCACTCGGTTGCCAATGACACTCATTCTTTAGTGACAGAGATAGTATCTGTATGTAACTCCGGAGTTGAAAACGGGCTAACAGAGTAGAAGCATAGGTATCTGAGTTGGAACAACTCTAGTTCCAAGTTACCTTACTTACAAGTTAAGTGACTTGAATAGTTGACTTAAGTTTCTTTAACTTCAGTTTCCTCATGAGCAAGCAAAAACCCAACTTAGAGCTTATGTTTCCAGAAGTAATAGTCTTGGAACAGAGATATTATCTTGGATATTACATCGCCATAGGATAAGTGTTTGGGAACTTCAGGGAGATAAGACCTGGGTTCTAAACATAGGGTCAATCACTAATTCACCATGAGCCTATTTGACAAGTTTCTCAAATTCTTTTTTGGGGGGTGGGGGTAAATCAACAAGTTAAACTAGATCATTGCTGAAGTCGTTCCAAATGGAAATCTCCAGAAACTTATGGAAGTTTGAGTGGAGTCAAAAAATTTATTTTAATGTTACAATTCTAACTCACAGACATGGGGCAGAGCTGCTACTGGCTCTCCCTGTGCCCAGCTGCTCATGAGACGCCCGGAAGGGATGGAGGTTTCTAGCCCTGGCCCACCACCCCAGCAGAGCCTAGCAACAAGACAGATGACCCCCACTCCATGAGGGCCTCCTTGTGGCTTGAAGCTTGCAGCAGTGCGGTTCATGAATAAATGCTGGATTTAGAGATGACTCCAAGAGTATGCTACCCACACGGCAGAGCCTGGCAAGCTACCCGTGTTGTATTTGATATGCCAAATACCAGTAACAATTATAGACCTCATTCCTATGACCCGATGGAATGGTTTGAGGCTCTTTATGTTCCTGGAGCAAGCAGGTGCCCTTGGGCTCTACTTGCATGAGACAGGACATATGGAGATGTTACTGATGCCCGCTCGAGCCAATTGATGATGAACGGGAAGACAGTGACAGTGATACAATTCTAACCTGGGATTGACTTGAGAGCTAAAGTGAACATAGTGGTAGTGGTAGCAATTATACAGCTGGTAGGGCATTTGCCTTGCACACAGCAGGCCCAGGTTCAATCCCCGTCATCCCATATGGTGCATCGAGCAGTACTCACAGGAGATATCACCGTTTCTTGGGTCTTATTGGTCCTAACAATGCTAACATAGGATTATCGCCTGATCTCCCAGAAAGATACTAGAGAAATAGTTCACATATCCACAAATAGCAAAAAGGGTCTCAGAGTCTATGTGAATAGCAAGTGAGAGACATAAAGACTGCAGGGTGTGTTGTTACCAGTAAAGTCTTAACAGAAGAATGAGATTCAATTAGTTTTGAAAAGAAGGAATCATTTATTTTTTGTATAAAATAATCTTTAGAATTTATTTTATTATCTATTTACATTGTAAGATGTAAAAGTAACAAATAAACAAATTTCTCACAAAATTTTACAACTTTGAAGCATCTGATTATTATTTGTAAAAGAAATCAATCTAGAAGAATACAAAAAACAACTCCTACCAGTCAAAAATGACGATTGTGTACATGTGCTGGGCTTCATTTCAGGCTTCTAGAATAGTAAAAAAATAGGCGGATTCAGAGTTTGGAACTGAAAAGAAGGACATAAGTAATAGTAAGATTTGTAATTGTAAAACTTTATTTCTAAGACTCATTTATGTGGGTCTTAGATAAAATTAATACTTGCATTCACTTGAAATTTGTGTTTCTTAATTTTTACATTGCTTAGACTTAAGTACTTTTGTTATTTTTGACAAAAATAAAACCAAAGTTCATAGCTATTCTATATAAAGAAAGATACAGATATGGAAATAATCATGTAAGAATGTAACCTATGTACTGTTCAAAAATAAAAACCATTCAATTTACTTGAATTTAGCATGTTGTTAAAAATATGGAATTATTGCCACATTCAAACAAATGGTTCTTAAATATGAGTCTATTTAAAAAACTAATAGTTTATTAGTTAAAATTAGTTAAAATTTATATTAGACTTATAAACTATACTTTGCACACATGCAGAAGCCGAGGCATCAACTGCCTGGGACCCTGGCTTCAAATTATATCTTGTAAGTAGGATGCCTTCTAAACACTATACCATATTTAAATTTTTTGTTTTAGTCCCAGTTATTTGAGAATGCTACCCACACGGCAGAGCCTGGCAAGCTACCTGTGTCGTATTTGATATGCCAAATACCAATAACAATTATAGACCTCATTCCCATGACCTGATGGCATGGTTTGAGGCTCTTTATGTTCCTGGAGCAAGCAGGTGCCCTTTGGGCTCTACTTGCAAGAGACAGGTCATATGGAGATGTTACTGGTGCCCGCTCGAGCAAATCGATGATGAACGGGAAGACAGTGATACAGTGATACAGGATAAACTATAAGTCTATTAGTTGTCGAAAGTGATAATATCAGCCTAGAACTGAGCATTGAATATAGGCAAAAGATGCACATGATAACTTCTAAATGTATGTAATGCAATCCACAATGTGTAAGAGAAGGAAGAGAGAATGAGAGAGAGAAAAAGAGAAAAGTGATAAAGAACCTGCCATAGAGGCAGGCTATGGGAGCGAGGGAGGAAATGGGGACACTGGTGGTGGGAAATGGACACTGGTGGAGGGATGGGTGCAGGATCACTGTATGACTGAAACCCAAACATGGACACCTTTGTAATTGTATTTCACAGTGGTATAATAAGATATAAAAAAAACTACCACGCTAAAAAATACCTTTAAGTTTATGAAAATTTGAAAGTACAAAAATATTAATACTGGAGCAATTGTTATTTTTGGTAGTATGCTTACATTTCAATATACTGATTAATGGCTTATTACAAATGAGAAAATTAGTACTTACATTCACTTTCAGAATTGTGTTTTTTTAATTTTTACATTGCTAAGACTTAAGCACTTTTGTTATTTTTGGCAAAACAAAATCTAACAGTATCTGTTTCATATACTAAATTCATGAAAATTACATGTGGTAAATGTCAGTATTTTCCTTGGTTATCTATCCACTTTGGACTTATTTTGATTTGCTGCTTTAATGTTACATTTTATTTTATTTATTGAATCATGGTGAGATACACAGTTACAAATTTGTTCATGATTGGGTTTCTGTAATATAATATTCAAACACCCTTCCCTTCACCAGTGTACATTTTCCACCATCGTCCCCAGTTTCTCTCCTGCCAAATTTCCTACCCAGCCCCTAGTTGTCTCTGTAGCAGGCACTTTTCTTCTTTCATTCTCTCTCTATTTATCTCTTTCTCTCTCTTCCTTTTTGCACAGTATGGTTTGCTATACAGATACTGCAAGGTTATCATGTTTATTGTTTTACCTACTTTCAGAACTCAGTTCTTGTCCAGCATGATCATTTCCAACTATCACTATCATAGTGAACTTCTCTATCCTAACTGCCTTCCCCACTCCCCACCAGCACTTGTAGCAAGCTTCTAATGCTGGGCTAGTCCTTCTGGCGCTTGTTTCTCCTGCCTTTTGGGTACTAGTCTCATACTATTGCATTGATCTGCGGGTCTGCCTTTATTCCAATACCATTCTGTTTTAATTACTACCACTTTGTAGTACAGTTTGAAGTGGGGAAGGTGATGCCTCTCATCTTATTTTTTTTTGCTAAGAGTTGCTTTATCTATTCATGGGGGTTTATTGTTCTATATGAATTTCAAGAGTGCTTGATTTTTTTTTTTGAAAAATGTAATGGGTATTCCTTAGAATAACTGCATTGAATCTGTGCAATACTTTGAGGATTATTGATATTTTGACCATGTTAATCCTCCCAATTCATGAGCAGGGGATGTGTCTCCATTTCCTTGTGTCCTCTTTTATTTCTTGGAATAATGTTTTGTATTTTTCTTTGTACAGGTCTTTTACTTCTTTAAATAAGCTGGTACTGAGGTACTTGATTTTCTGAGACACTATTGTGAACAGGTCTGTTTTTCTAATATCTCTTTCTTGACTTTCGTTATAAACTGCCATTTTACTATATAGATATATTGTTTCTATGAGATTTTTCTGTAGAGTCTTTAAGATTTTCTAAGAAGAGCATCGCATCATCTGCAAATAGTGAAAACTTGACTTTTTCCTTTCCTATCTGAATTCTATTGATATATTTTCTTTACCTAACTGATATGGCAAGTACTTCCAGTACTCAATTGAATAGTATGGGTAAAAGTGGGAAACCTTGTCTTGTGCCTTATCTTAGAGGGAATACTTTCAGTTTTTCCCCATTTCAATTTCCAAAGGGAACAATGTTTGCTGTGGGGTTGTGGCATATTGCTATGTTGAGTAAAGTTCCTTCAAGTCCCATTTTGTTGAGAGTTTTTGTTACAAATCATTGCTGGATCCTGTCAAATGCTTTCTCTGCATCTATTGATATGATTATATTTTTATCTTTTATTGATATGGGGTCATTAAATTTGTTTCCAGATTAATAAAACTAGATGGTCTCGTGCTGAGTGGAGTCTTATGTATTATGTTGATTGATGGGGAATGTTAAAGCATCCTTGCATCCCTGTGATGAATCCTACTTGATCATGGTTTATGATCTTTTTGATGAGTCTCTGGATTCTATTTGCTGGTATTTTGCTGACTCTGCATATGTGTTCATCAGGGATATCCGCTATAATCCTCTCTCTGTCTCTCTCTCTCTCTCTCTTTTAGTGTCTCTGTATGTTAGGGCATTAGGGTGAAATTGGCCTCATAGAAACTGTTTGGGAATATTTTTATTTCTTCAATTTCCTGGAAAAGCTTGAAGAGTATTGGCAGTAGGTTTTCTTTTAAAGGTTTGAAAAAAATTCACCAGTAAATCCATCTGGGTCTGGGCTTTTGATTTGGGGAAGATTTGATTATCATTTCAATTTCCTCAACGGTGATGGGTCTGTTCAGGTATTCCAAATCTACTTGGTTCAGCCTTGGGAGATTATAGGAATCCAGGGATTTATCCATTTCTTTAAGGTTCTTGTGTCTCATGGCAAAAGCTTCTCAAAGTAATCACTGATGATCCTTTGAATTTTTGTGGTTTCTGTTGTGATATCCCTCTTTAATTTCTGATTAAGTTTATTAGGGTTCTCTCTGTTTCTTTGTCTCTGTATCTCTCTCTGTAAGTCTTGCCAGTGGTTTATAAATCTAGTTTATCTTCTCAAAGGACCAGCTCTTGGTTTAGTGGATCTTTAGGATTGTTGTTTTGGGAATCCATATCATCAATTTCTGCTCTAAGTCTTATTATTTCCTTCCTCCTGCCTGACTTGGGTTCTGTTTTTGTGTCATTTTCCAAGATCTTAAGCTCTGAAGTTAAATTATTTATGTGGACTCTTTCTTCCTTTCTGATGAATGCTTGCCCAGATATAAACTTTCCTCTTAACACAGCTTTTGCTGTGTGCCACAAGTTCTGGTATCTTATGTCTTCATTCTCATTTGTTTCCAGGAATCTTGATTTCCTCCTCAAGCTACTGGTTGTTCAATAGTGAGATGTCTAATTTCAGGTGTTTGATTTTATTCTGTTTCTGTGTGTTATTAATTTCTATTTTCAGTGCATCATGATCTGAAAAAGATAGTTAATACAATTCCTATCCTCTTAATTTTATGGAACTATGTTTTGTGACCGAGGATGCTTGTGGTCTATCTTGGGAAATGTGCCATGTGCACTGAAGAAGAATGTGTATTCAGCTTTGGGGGATGAAAAGCCATACATATACCTACTAACCTCCTTTCTTCCATTTCTCCCTGCAAATAAAGCATTTCCTTGCTGAGTTTTAGTTCTAGTTGATCTATCAAGAGGTGACAAAGAAGTGTAGAAATCTCCAGCTACTATTGTGTGTGTCTGTCAATGTCTTTCAAGTCTCTTAGCAGTATTAGCAGTATTTTAAATATTTTTCTGGTCCATCATTTAGTGCATATACCTTTAGGAGTGTAAGTTATTCCTGATGTACAGATTCCTTTATCATTAAGAAATGACCTTCATTGTCTCGTGGAACCATCTTTAGCCTGGAAGTCTATGTTGTCTGATATTAGTATGGCCAACCCAGCTTTTTCGGGGGGGTTAGTTGTTTGAAGAATTGTTTCTCAGTCTTTGACTTTGAGTCTGTGTTTGATCTGGCTATTCAAATACATTTCTTACAAGCAATAGAGTATTGGGTTCAATTTTCTAATCCATCCTGCCGCTCTGTGTGTTTATCATTGACATTGATAAAGATTATTGTTATGGGCGTTTTTTTTGCCATATTTCTTCAGGAATTGGTTTTTTGTGGGTTTTGTCTATCAATGTTAGGATTTTAAGATGTAATGAATTCCTATTGGTTTCTCCTTAGAATATATGATTTTATTCTCATTCTATTAGTTCCCATTTTTATTAAAAGGGGTTCCATATACTTGGCAGAGTGTTGTATATTCTTATTGATGGTCATATCTTTGAACTAACCTGGTGAAAATTAAGAATCCAAATTCTTCCCCTGGGGGGGGGGGGGGCGGGGGCTCTGGAAATGTTGAGACTCAGAAATATCTTCCTCAAGATTATGTGATATGAGGATGTAAATCATCAAACTACTTTGGGCATGTTTTTTTGTATCCATAAGGGAATTTAGCCTTATGATAATATTAGCAAGCTGCTAAGAAAAGAACAAACCCAATTTCAGAGTCTTGGGGTTGCATCCCTGAAGATATCATGGACTTGAGGTCTGGCTACAGTTGAAAATACTATTTTGCTTTTCATTACAGGAAACAATAAACTCTCATTTGACTTTTCTGTGTTTCTGGTTATTGCATTATGAAGTGTATATGGTTAAATGAAGTATAATTCCTCTAGAGCATAAATTTAAAAACTTCTTTTATCTGCTTCTTTTTATCCCTTTCAGAAACAATAAATAAGTGAAAACTATTCCACACACCCCCGGGAAATCGACCTTCTTTAAGCCAACAAACAGAAAACATCTCCCTGCCAATTGTACAAAGGCTATTATGTCCTTATCTCCAACAACAGTTGCCCCACCACAACTAGGGACTCCCCAGTAGGTAGTATCATCCACCTTGGGAAGCCCTGCTATAACAAGCAAAACTTTGGAGACCACTGGACACAGAACACTCAATGCAACAATATTTCATTTTTATCAAGTTCTAGGGGTCTTCTTCTTAAAGAGAAGTGGAACATCAGTTTGATTATCAGAGTATAAGTTATTTAATTTTACAATTTTACCCAAGGCTGGAAAAATGCAAGAGAGCCAAGAAGCCAGTGGGAGACCTGGGAAGTGGGAGAAAGGGCTTGTCTTGGCAAATAGATGGAGCCCCTTTCATTATCTTGTGGAATGTTTTTAAAACATCAGGTACAGTTAATTCTGGGACAAGTAGAAACAAAATTCAGAGTAAGAAAAAACTTTAAGTCATACTAATGAAGGTGACAATTTTTTTTCTTATCAGAAATGTGTATTGCAGTTGTCTCTTACAGGACAAAGTCCTCTCCTATAAAGCCCTGAAAGAATGTAGCTTGGAGTGCATGATCTGGTTGAATATGAGCCATAGCTAGTCAGGGGAACTCACCGGAATATGGAAAGATTCTGTTTGCTTCTAAACTGTCTAGCAAAATGGAACTCTTTGAGAAGCTTTGGAAATGGAAATTTTTGATTTCCAGAATTTAAAAAATGATCTATTGATTAGAAGGCCAAAATATTATGGCATTTAAACACTTGGTTTTAGGATAGAGTGCTTGGGTTGAAACTTTGACTCAACAATGATACTAAAATCATATTTAATCTGTGCAGTAATTGTGGTTTTGATGTTCCCATTTTACAGACATAAATAATAAAATGAAGTTCAAAAAGGCAAATTTCACAAATTCATAGAGTTAGTTAATGGCAGAGATGGAATTTAATGTAATATCTCTCTAGAGCCACAGTCTTTATTTTAACACCAAACCACCTTTTATCATTTCTGTTAATATCTTCACTGTTATATGGACACTACTTTATTTCTTTCAGATTTTTCTACAGCAAAGAGCAAATAATAATTAAACAATTTCCAGTTTTTCCACTTCTTGCTCCTCTTTCCCTTTTCCATGTTATTCAATACAGGTTCTACTAAGAAACGCAACATAATACAAATCTCTGGACAAATCTCTGGATTTCATTAATTTTTTTGTTAAAGAACCATAATTTGCAAAGCTATTTATAGGTGGGTTCTAGACTGAGTATGTTCTAGCACCAGTCCCGCTGCCAGTGTCTACTTCCTTTCACCAGGGTTTCCAGGTTCTCTCCCGCTCACCTACCTCCATTCCCAGTCTGCCATCTTGGCAGTACCAATTTAAGTTTGGTTGTTGAAGTTTGGGTTTCTTGTTTTCAGTTCTGTTGGCTCTATGGTTTGACTATTTAGTTGTACCATTCCTCTATACCACTATAAGATCCCCTTGACCCCTGCTCCCTGTTGCTTCCCATCTATCTCTTCTTCTCCTGCAATTTTTCTTCTCTACCCTTCTCCACCCTGTACTCTGAGGCCAACCATGATCCAGGCACCCCCATTCATATATTGCATGTCCTGTCCAGTTCCTCTATATACCACGCATAAATGAGATCATCCTGTGATTGTCCTCTGGCTTACTACATTTTACTTACTAAATGTTATTAAAACTTAATTGATTGAAGTTTTGTGATTTTCAGTATACTTAATGATAGTTTCACACGTTCAAACTTCCACCACCACACCTGACACCAGTGCACCCATATCCTCTCCAAAGGTCTCCAAAATCCCTTTCAATCTGCCTTTCAACTCAGTTCTATGGATCAATTTTCCATTGTGCTACCTTTGGCTCTCTGTTGCTAACGTATGTGTATCTTTAAGTATCATTTACTGGAGTTATCATTATGTATGCATCCCTTTCATTCTGACTCAATTCACTCATCATGATATTCTCTAGTTCCATCCATGTCATGACAAATTTCATGGTTTTTGTCCTTCTTAGAGTTGCATAGTATTCCACTGCTTATATACACCCACAAGTTCTTTGAAAGTTAGTTCTTTCTGTTTCATAAGTAGATTTTTGTCAAATGTACTTAAGCATATAAAAGCAACTTCTTTCCTGTGATTCTTTATTTGTGCTCTTGTTTGTGCTTTGAAAATTTTTCATATTATTATTATGAGAATTATTTTTTAATTGAATTGTGGTGACATAGGCCATTACAAACAAAGCTGCTCATGATTGGATTTCAGTCATACAGTTCCAATCCCATCCCTCCAGCAGTGCACATTTCCCAACACCAATGTCCCCAGTTTCCTTCCCAAGTCCTACATCCACACCTGCCTCCACGGCAGGCAATTTTTCTTCTCTCTCTCTCTCTCTCTCTTGCTCTCTGTCTCTCTCTCATCTCTCTTCATGCCTTGATATCCACAATTTTCTTATTCATTGATCTATAGTTAGCCATTTGGCTTATGTCCATATCTTGATTTGTACTAAGTTAGATTTGTACTAAGTTATTTGGCAGAGCCTGGCAAGCTACCTGAGTAGTATTTGATATGCCAAAACCAGTAATAATAATAGACCTCATTACCATGACCTGAAGGAATGGTTTGAGGCTCTTCATGTTCCTGAGTGAGCAGAGGCCCTCGGGCCATACTAGCACATGAACTGGGACAAATGGAGATGTTATTGGCGCCCGCCGAGCAAATCAATGAACAATGGGAAGACAAGAGATACAAGTGATTGAAATGAGTATAGGTGTGGATGTAACCTTTGGAATTAAAAATATTTTTTTTTTTTTTTATTTTTTTTTTATTATACCACCGTGAAACATACAATTACAAAGGTGTTCATAATTGGTTCTTGGTAATACAGTATTCCAGCACCCATCCCTCCACCAGTGCCCCATTTCCACCACCAATGTACCCTCCCCCTCCCATCCCCCACCCGCCTTAATAGCAGGTACCCCAGTTTCCTCTCTTTCTCTCTCTATCTCTCTCTCTGTCTCTGCATCTCTCTCCCTCTTATTTTACACATTGTGGCTAGCCCTGCAGATATTTAGAGTTTATCACTTAAGTCTCTTTGTGTATATTCAGTGGTGAGTTTTAATCTGCCATTACCATTGGAATTAAAATTTTTGTTCTATGGAGGAATTGATGCCAAGAAGAGTATCGTTGGGTCATATTAGAATTTGATTCCTCCTTTACTTATTTTTATAGATTTCCATATTATTTTCCATTAAAGTTGAACCATATGACATTCTCTCCATCTGTGGATGAGGGTGCCTTTTCACCACATCCCGCTAACACTGGGTGTTTCCAGACTTTTGGATAAGTGCCATTCTCTGTATCATGAGTGATAATGAGCACTTTTCATATGCCTGTTGGTCACCTGCTCTTGTCCTTTGGGTTAGTGTCTGTTCATGTCCTGTCCCCATTTTCTGTTGATGTGAGTGCCTTATAGAATGTGGATATTAGTACAAGTATTTATTTTGTGAAAATATTTTTCTCCCATTCAGTAACATGTCTTATTCATTCATTCATTCATTCATTCATCTATTTATTTATTAATTAATTGATTGATTGATTTATCTATTTGCTTATTTATTTATTTATTTTGCTTTTGGGATTACACCCGGCATTGCTTAGGGGTTTCTCCTGACTCTGCATGCAGAAATCACTACTAACAGTGCCTGGGGTACCACATGGGATGCCTAGGCAAATACCCTACCCCCTGTACTATTGCTCTGGCTACAGTAACATATCTTTTTATTATAGTTTAAGTCACTTTTGCTCTGCAGGATATTTGTCATTTCATGTAACCATATTTGTTAATTTTGTTGTTGATGTTGACTTTGTGGCTATCTCATTGATGACACCCATTGGTCACAATCCTAGAGAGTTCTGCCACAGTTTCTTCAGTGAATTTTATGGATTCTTGCTTAATATCAAGGTCTTTCACCCACCTTGATTACACTTTTTAAAAGTATGGCATACAGTTGTAATTTTATATTTTTTACTTGTGACTCTTCAATTTTCGCAGTAACATTTGTTGAAGAGATTTTCTATGTCATACCTCTTATAACTAGCTCATTTGTTATAGAATAACTATTCATAAATCTGAGAGCTTAATTCAAGATTCAACTCAACTCTCAATTCTCAATTCAGTTCCATTGGTCTGCACGTCTATCTTTAGATCAGTACCACACAGTTTTCATTATTATAATTTTGCAGTATAGTCCAAAATGCACTGCTTTCCTTTTTCCCCCTTTTAGGATTTCTTTGACTATTTGGAGGTTTATTTATGTTTTTCCTATCTAATTATCTTACAACTATTCATTCTAAGCCCGTTGTTTATCTTGGGAGTTTAACTGTGTCTCCTATAAGTAACAGATGACTTTCTCTTGGTTCCTGTTACTTGTCTCATTTTAATTTTTAAAAAAAATTTTTTAATTTATTTTTGACAATTACAAAAATGTTCATGTTTGGGTTTAAAGCCATACAGTGTTCCTACACCCATCCCTCCACCAGTGCCCACCTCCCACCACCAATGTCCCGATATCCTCCCCCTCCCCAGACTGCCTCCATGGCAGGTTCTCCATCTCTTTTCTCTCTTTCTCTTTCTCTCTCTCTCTCTCCCCCTCTCTTACATGTTGTGGACTGGAATAGACTTTCTTACTTGTCTCATTTTAAGCCCATTTACATTAAGAAAAATTATTGATATGGTAGGACATTTTTTTCCGTTGAGAACATTTTTTATTCTTTCTCTTACTCTGAGTAACAGTAGAGGCTTTTGATTGGAAATTCTTTTCATCCTACATTTTGTCTATATTGTTACATTGTTTACTTGCTTGCAGAGTTTTTCTAGAGAAATATGCAATATGATGCTTTTTCCTTTGTATGTGACTTTTCTTCTGTATTGAGGCTAATAAGGAGTTTGTCTTTGTAAAATCTCTTGTTATAGTTTCATTTGAGTTTACTCTAGCTGATCTCTTTAGGGCTCTTGGATCTGTATGCCCATGTTTCTCTTCAGATTGGGGAAATTCTACACAATTATTTCTTCAACTAGTTATTCTTTTCCTGCCCTCTTTCTTCTTCTGGAATTTCTATGATTCAGAAATTGTTTCTCTTGGCATTGTCAGTACTATCCCTTATGTTCTAATTTTTTTCTCAATTTTTTATGTTTCCTCTTTTTTCTTGGTGTATTTTTTTACTGTATCTTCATGTGTACCATTGTCACCAATGTTTATTACCATTGATGGAGGCTAGACTAAATCTGTGCTGTTTATGCACAGACAATGCTCTAGGGTTGGTCCTGGGCATGTGAAGGTATCCCAGGACAATTCTGGAACTTTTACTTAAAGGCAGGTGTGCTTAAGTTCCATTTCCGTTTGTGTGTGTGTATTAATAGACTAAAATATGAGAACTTCTAACAGTACTTTGAATGTGTGAGGTGTGTGAAGTCAAGTTGTTGCTTGGCCATACTTTGTCTCAGGAAGATGCACTTGGGTTTCCTAAAACACTCTTCAAATTGTGCTGTGCCCCAACTTTGGGAGCCTGGAGTCAGTGTAGTGGGTAGAGTTGGGTTGCCCTGCACTGACAGCTCCACCAGGGAGAGGAGTACAGAAGGGCTGCCCCTGGGAATTGCAGTTGAACTTCTGACAACTTGTCCTTGGGACTCATATTTTAACTTAAAAAAAATCTTTTCATTATATGCAAATAAATATGTCACTGTCTTTATCGTCCTTATCTGTAATAAAAATAAAATTATGGTTTAAAAAAACAAAACACACTTATGATTTTATCTAAAGCTATTGATTTATGCTTCCAACTATAATATAGTGGCTTTCAACAAAATGTCTAGCGAAGTTTGAAGGCTTTGGTAAGGTAAAGAGAACTTCAGGGGACTGAATATCAGAGATCCTCATCCCTGATATTATTAAGAAAAATGTATTATTAAGAAAAATGAGCAGACATTTTAAATAACCTTTTAATCTGAGGATGTTTTTCAATTTTGCTTTTATGACAAAGGATTCAGGTCAGAGAAAGCTTCCAAGAGGAAGAAGCCACAAATATTGTAATAGTCTTGTGGGGCTGTAGAAACAAAAAGAAGACACAGCAGGTCCTAAACTAATGTCACTTCAATCAGTGTCATTTCATTATAGTGCTGATGTGAAAAATCCCAGTCTATGATGAATAAAAAACATTACTGTGTAACTTGCTGTTATTATGTCATTTTGCTTAAAATCACTGCTTTCAGTAATGAATAGATGATGTTAAGTGAACATTACCTGTGATTTTGCAAGCCACAATGTGTAAGAGAAAGGAGAGAAGAAGGAGGAGGAGGAGGAGGAGGAGGAAGAGGAAGAAGAAGAGGAAAAGGAGAAGGAGAAAGAGGAGAAGAAGGAGCAGGAGGAGGAGGAGGAGGAGGAGAAGGAGCAAGTGCAGGAGCAGGAGGAAGAGGAGGAGAAGAGAAGGAGGAGAAGAATAAGGACAAGGAGGAGGAGGAGGAGAAGGAGAAGGAGAAGAAGGAGAAGGAGAAGAAGGAGAAGGAGGAGAAGGAGAAGGAGGAAGAGGAGGAGGAGGAGAAGAAGGAGGAGAAGGAGGAGAAGGAGGAAGAGGAAGAGGAGAAGGAGGAGGAGAAGGAGGAGGAGAAGGAGGAGGAGAAGGAGAAGGAGAAGGAAAGGAGTAGAAGGAGGAGGAGGAGGAGGAGGAGGAGAAGGAAAAGGATGAGGAGGAGCAGGAAAAGGGGAAGGAGAAGGAGGAGGAGGAGGAGGAGGAGAAGGAGAAGGAGAATGAGGAGAAGTAGAAGGAGGAGAAGAAGGAGTAGAAGGAGAAGGAGGAGAAGGAGAAGGAGGAGAAGGAGGAGGAGGAGGAGAAGAAGGAGAAGGAGCAGGAAAAGGAGAAGGAGAAGGAGGAGGAGGAGAAGGAGGAGAAGGAGAAGAAGAAGGAGAAGGAGGAGAAGAAGGAGAAGGAGAAGGAGAAGGAGAAGAAGAAGGAGGAAGAGAAGAAGGAGGAGAAGGAGAAGAAAGGAAAAGAAAAGAAAAGAGAAGAAAAAAAAGAAAAGAAAAGAAAAGAAAAGAAAGTACCTGCATAGAGATAGGCTGTTGGAAGGGGGAGGGAATCTGGGGACATTGGTGGTGGCAAATTGTCGGGCGCTCCGCCGGGGTCCCCGACAGTGCCGGGAAGCGAGTTCCCTTCTACCTCCGGCGGCCGAGGAATGGATGAGCACTCAGGGATCCGATGAGGTTTTAAAAGACTTTACTTATCACAGGTTCAGGCATACAAATCAGCAAAAGGAAAAACCCGATGCTTAGGATTCCAGGCTGGAACCCCAGCCACGTGTAGGCCAAGATGGCGACCACCACGTGTGTGGGCTTTGGGAAAGGAGAAGAACACTTCCAAGCAGGGCGACCGCTCACAGCGAGCACCAGCCCCCAAAGAAGCGCGGGAGAGTGAAAACCGGCTAGTTTATACCCATGCAACTCAGGCCTTCCTCCCATTGTTATGGAAAGCAGGGAGTGTTAAATGTCCTTAGATAATCCCTCCCTGCACCTCACCTAGGCCCTTTAGTATGCTAATGTTTTGAGCCAAATGCCCTAAAGGAGTCCGGCAACAGCAAATATGCACTGGTGGAGGAATGGATGCTGCTACATTGTATAACTGAAACCCAATCATGAACAGCTTTGTAAATGTTTATCTCACAGTGTTATAATAAAATAATAATAATAAAATAATAAAATATAAATAAATTAAATTTATTTAATTTATAAATAATGAAATATAAATAAATTATATTTTATATAATTCATAAAATAAAGCATAAATAAATTAAATTTATTTATAATAAAATATGAATAAATTATATTTATTTATAATAAATATATGACAAAATAAAATAAAAATATATTTATTATATAAAATATAATAACATATATTATAAACAATAAAATAGAAATAAAATATTTATAAGAAAATATAAATATTTAATAATAAAATATAATAAAATTATATTATAATAAAATATAATAAAATTTTATTATAATAAAATATAAATAGATTAAAATTTTAAAAATATAAGAATAATAAAATATATATACATTAAACCATATGATCATATCAATAGAAGAAAAAACATTTGACAAGATCCAACACCTGTTCATGATAAAAGCCCTCCATAAAAGGGGAACTGAAGGAAATACCTCGATATAGTCAAATGCTTTTCCATCATACCTGAAACTATTACACAATTTTAAGTTGCTTTCTATTCTTGAATTTACATGGCTATATTTAAGTTAAATGTTTGATAACTTTGGTTTATTTAATTGCTTTTGGGTTACACCTGATGATGCTCAGGAGTTACTCCTGGCTCTACACTCAGGAATTAGTCCTGGTGGTGGGTCGTATTTGATATGCAAAATACCAGTAAGAATTATAGACCTCATTCCCATGGCCTGATGGAATGGTTTGAGGCTCTTTATGTTCCTGGAGCAAGCAGATGCCCTTGGACTCTACTAGCATGAGACAGGACATATGGAGATGTTTTTGGTGCCCGCCGAGCAAATCGATGATGAATGGGAAGACAGTGATACAGTGATATACATTAAATTTTAAAAAGATCACCTGTGCTTGAGTTAATAGAATGAAAAATGAGAAGATTGTATTGATGAACTAATCCAAAACTATGCCATGTTGGTTATCTCAGTATTTACCAAATACTGAAACTGCTGATAGCAATTAATAAACCTTGGCTATGAACCCTGCACAGCAGAGCCTGGCAAGCTACCCATGTAGTATTTGATATGCCAAATACCAGTAACAATTATAGACCTCATTCTATGACCTGATGAAATGGTTTGAGGCTCTTTATGTTTCTGGAGCAAGCAGATGTCCTTGGCGCTCTAGCATGAGACAGGACATATGGAGATGTTACTGGTGCCCGCTCGAGCAAATTGATGATGAACAGGAAGACAAGTGACAAGTGATAGGCTATGAAAAGCAGCTTTAATTTTTATTATTCATATAATGCCATAAAGAAAAGAAGTAGGAATCAGGACTAACCTGGCAGAAAAATCTTCAATAAATAATGGAGGCTTTCATTAGAAATTTCAGAAATGGAAGCAAAATCAGCTGTCATATGTCCTTTTCATAATTACAAATTCACTAAAAATTGCTTAGGTTTTGACTAATAAAGTTAGTATTCCCTCATATGTGTGCTTAGCAAAAGTAAGGATGAAGATAACATTATTAAGAGACTTAATAAACTTTCATGTACAAATCAAGAAACCACTACTGGGACCAAATGACCAAAATCACTGTATCACTGTTTCACTGTCTTCCCATTCATCATCGATTTGCTCGAGCGGGCACCAGTAACATCTCCATATGTCCTGTCTCATGCCAGTAGAGCCCAAGGGCATCTGCTTGCTCCAGGAACATAAAGAGCCTCAATCCATTCCATCAGGTCATGGGAATGAGGTCTATAATTGTTACTGGTATTTGGCATATCAAATACAACATGGGTAGCTTGCCAGGCTCTGCCGTGCAGGTAGCATACTCTTGTAGTCATCTCTAAGTCCAGCATTTATTGATGAGCAGCCGCAGCGGCCGCACCAGCCGGGCTGTGATAGACTGGTCTGCTGGGTGGAGTTCTGACGAGAGAGAAGTCCGGATGTGGAAAATGGAGGCCCTCATGGAGTGGGGCTCGTCTGGCTTGTTGCAAGGCTCTGCTGGGGTGGCGGGCCAGGGCTAGAACCCGCCATCCCTCCTGGGCACCTCTTGAGCGGCTGGGCACAGGGAGAGCCAGTAGCAGCTCTGCCCCATGTCTATGAGTCTATGAGTCTATGACACTCATAGACTCATAGACTCATAGACCAAAATGAAGAGGAAAATATTAAGGCATTAGTAAATAAGTCAATAAGAAGTCTCAGAGTGAAAGGACAGAAAATGAATGTCAACAACAGTCAAATAATGGGTGAGAATTTTTCAAAATGCATATCTACAGATTTAATACTGCTTTTGACTTTAACAATAATTATAGGAAAGTCACAATATGCTTTTATTGTTAAGCTCTGAAGCTCAAAGATAAACTGAAACTCAAAGAAACTCCTTTTTATGTTTTTGGGTCATACCTGGCAGTGCTTAGGCCTTATTCCTGCTTCTGTGTTCAGGGATCTCTCCTGGTAGGACTAGGGTTACTATAGATAATGTTTGGGATCAAACCCAGGTCTGCTGCACACAAGGCAAATACCTTACCCAAATACTACCTCTTTAGTTCCCCAAATCTTAAAAGTAAGATGTATAGCATGACTCCTCCCCCATTTTTATTGAAGTACCATGATTTACAAAGCTATTAATGAAAACTCTCCGCATGCATCCTTCTAACACCACACCAAAAGTCAGAGTGCTTGCTTTGCTCCACCAATGAGCATGACTCTTCAAAGAAACAGTAGAAGGGTCAGAGAAATATTACAGCTGTTCGGGTGTAACTTGCCTTACATGTGGTTGAGTCTGATAAGATCGTTGGCATCACATATGTTTGCCCAAACACCACAAGAAGTGATCACTAAGTACAGATTCAAGAGGAAGCATTGACCGCTGCCGTATATGGCCCCAATTAAACAAACAACAAGACAGAAACAATTGAAGCCAAAAGATGATGAAACAATTTACTTAATTTTCTAAGGGGAAAATACCAAGTTAAAATTCAGCAGTGTTCTTCAAATATGGGGGTCAAATAAAGATTTTCAAGTAAACAAAAGAAATGAGATTATTAGAGTTTATGCAACAAAATAAACACATAAAGGAATTATTTGGGGGAATAAATATACTAGTCAGGAGAGATAATTTCTTCCACCCCCGGCTTTGAGCTCACAAAACTTGCTGATGTCCAGTTGCTTGGTGTACATTGATAATCTATGTAAAAACTGCACTTTGTCTAACACAGAGTGAACATTCAATAAGTCAAAGAGAATGATACTCCATGTCATCTAAAATCTTTATCTGGCTGAAGAAAGGAACATTTTCTGCCAAGGGTGAACCTCAGTTTCTTCTACAAACCACTATTGGAAGTAATAAATCAATACTCTGCCATAGTCTTTTGCCTCTACCATTCAGACCTGGTGCTTTGCAGAGGCACGCTCAACAAGAATGTGACTCCGTCTAAAGCTTTACCTTTCTGGGCTTGTTGGATAAAGAGTAACAGAAAGGTTGCTTTTTCAGATAAAACTTTAAAATTATTTAATGTCTAAATTAGCTAATGTCTGCGGGCAATGGTATGACTCATTCCTTCAGGAAAAGGTATATTCCTTTGCTGCAACAGCATACAAGAAGGCCTCCCATGACCCCCACATTCTGGTCATCACACTCTAGTTTAGATGCTCCCTCAAAGTACCAGCCTGGTCCATGGGACCAAAGGACTCTGGAAGAGTAATGATACATCACTTCTAAAAGCACTTTAAAGAAGATATTGAAGGTTCACCTCTTGGTCATTCACTTTTTTCTTCTCTGCTAATACTAGCTCTGAGGGAAGCCAATGCCCATATTATACATAGCTTCTTAGAGAGATTCAAACAATGAGGCACTGAGGACTCCAGATAATGGCCACTTCAGTGCAGTTGGATGTGAATCCTTCAGCCCCAATCAACCTTGATTGGGGCTAAAGGTGAAAGCCCTGGCCAATGACTTGACGACATCTTCATGAGAGATCCTGTACCAGACCCACCTAGTGAAGTAACCTCTAGACTCCTTACTCTTAGTCACTATGTGAGGGAATAAAATCATATTTATTATTTCAAAAGGTAAAAGTTACTTTTGGATTTTGTTTGGTTCAAGACTAACTTGTTCAGTGATAGATACTAATCCACCCCCTTGTAAGTGCTTGATAAACATTGGGGAATAATGCAATGCACTTGTATCTGGTTTCTCATCCTAAGTTTAAGATTGAGTAACTTTCCTAAGATCCCACACTTATTTCTTCCTTATGAGTCACCTGCCTACTGCTTTCTTATTCATGGTGTTCCCCAGGTCTTCCTCTTGCTCACATCCTGCCTTCAACTGAAAGGAGCAAGAATGTGAGATGGTTGGCTGATGACTTAGGCTAGCTCTTCTCTCACATTGCTCTCCAGAGGTATTTTCTTTAAGATACTGATTCTGATCTTACGTATCCAGAACCTATGGGAATATTTGCTTCCCTGTAGGATGATTTTCATGACAAATTACCATACTGATTTATAATTGAATCTGTAAGGAAAGCATAATTTATAAATCATTACATTCTCAGCTTTCTAGTTCTTTCCTGATAGTAGGTTGGGAATCTTCTCCTCAAGTAGGAGAGAGGAAATGGGTTTCGAGTGGGCAGATATGAATGCCTCTGAAAATCAAAGCAAAGATCAAAATTGAACTTTTGATCAATCAGGAAAAAATATAGACCTGAACTGGTGAGAACTTAGCAAAGATTGCCCCATAGCATAATTCTCTAATGTTTTTCATGTTTAAACAAGAACCAAGATAAAGATTCCTAGGGTTCACAATGCTTCACAGTCATATTTTGAGACATTGGGAAAAGCTTGGAAATTGTGTATTGAATACATACATATATAAATATATATATATATATATATATAAAACTGTGTGCTTCTTCAGGGCAAAAACTAGTAATACGACTGTTATCCCATGATCACTGAGTTCTGGGCACATAGTAAAGTTAGAATAAAGAAAGAATGTATATATATTTTCAGCTTTTCTAATTATATATGCATTTTTATGAGAATTTTTTTGATTTTACTCTTAACAAGTCTATTGCTTATTATACAAAATAAAAACAAACCACAACAAAATAACAAATCAGAACAAATAACAAATCAGAACAAAATTCCAGAGAGATGATCTGATAGTATGTACCACTTACTCTTTGGGCTATTCTCATCTCCTTTTTCATTTCTGTTCCCTCAACAACTCCCTCAGGTTGAGATCAGAGAACCATTTTACATAGAAAGAAACATTCACAGAATGTTCTTCCTTGCCCAAATCGCACCTTCAAAGGAAGACATTAAATTTGAACTAAAAATAGACTCTACTTTAAAGCCCCAAATACTTTGCTCTATCCATACTATCCATCTACATACTATTTGGACCTCAGGTATGTGACTTCTTTTGAATAAAGAGGAATTTATATTAAGCTTCATGAAGGAGATAAAACTTGGTGTCTCCACTCATTTTCATAGTTTTCTTAACACTTTGGACTTTCCTATAAAATTTCATTTGAGAAAAGCATTTCAGAGCAAAGTCAAACTAAATAACCCTGGAGAAAATAAATTCACCTCCGTTGATGACTAATTATCTTCAAAGAACCCTATTTGAAAATGCTCAACTTCAGGGCTCAGGATCAATAGCAGGTGATGAGGGAAAGAGAAAGTTTTGACTAATTTTATTTTTTAATTTTATTTATTTATTTTTTTCTTTTTTGGGTCACACCCAGCAATGCTCAAGGGTTTCTCCTGGCTCTGCACTCAGGAATTACTCCCTGGCGGTGCTTGACTAATTTTAAACTGAGGCTATTCAGCAGGTCACAACTTTAGACTCATGACCAATGTATTCTAAACAGTTAAAAGTACATGGTTTGAACTAAGACATATGTAGTTGAAGACCTGATTTCTGCTTATTGTTAGTTTTTGACTAGGGTCACGTTCCTTTACTCATTTTAACCTGACTATCTATAGCTAATAGTAATGCCAGTTTATTACATTTATGACAAGGTAATAGATATATAGACATAGTGGGAGATATGTGGAGATTTCTCAAAAAATTTAAAGGAGAAATAACATACTTTAAAGCCACATGTTATCATCATTGTAAACATATGTTGTAAACTATAATGATTTTAAAAGAAAAATACCGTAGTTTTCACCTATATCACTTTTGAATATTTAGCTTAAGAATAGAAAAAATATTTTGAAGATCTATACACCCCATATTCATTATTCACAATAGCCAAGCGTTGAAAATAGGGTTGGGATGTGACAGTATGTGCCTCACTGCCTCACATGCCCAAGAATGAAAACAGCCTGAACCTATCAACAAATGATTGAATAAAGAAGATGTGGAATATATAAATAATAGAATTCTATTCGGCTATAAAAATAACTTTAAAACGCTGACGTCTGAGAGTGTAGGAGAGATACACAAGGGAGTCCATGTACATGAGTCCGTGTATGGCAAACACAAGACTTCAATTGTTTCTTACAGTATTTGCCCCCACCTCCAGCACCACAAACCCTCACTCCCTGGCACCACATAGTTAGGTTCCATAATTGAAATCCTAGCCTGTACAGCTACACTGAATATTTCTGAAAAAGGCCTGGGGTACCCTGAACATTACTTGGGATCCTCTGCCCATATAAAAATCCTTTCATTTGCAACAATGTAGATCTAAAAGGCATAGTACTTAATGAAATAATTTAGATGGAAGAATTCAAATACCATATGATTCTATTGTTAGGTGGTAGATACCAAAAAATGCACAAAAATGGTCTCTATTAGAGAGCAAATAGTGGTTGTAAAAGGAAAAGAGGGAGAGGGAAAACAAATTAATCTAAAAACCTTCAGCTCGTGTATTGAATAGAAACCAGAATTCTGTTGACAAACAAAATATAATGCAAACAGATGCCAATGTAAAAGAATATACATCAGAATTGTAACCCACAATGTGGAAGGGAAGGAAAAGAAAGAGAGAGAGAGAGAGAGAGAGAAAAGAGAAAGAAATTAAGAAACCTGCCAAAGAGGCAGACTAGGGAGGGGGAGGGAATCGGGGACATTGGTGGTGGGAAATGGGGACTGGTGGAGGGATGGGTGCTGGAACAATGTATTACCAAAACCCAAATATGAACATCTTATGGACATCTTTGTAACTGTATATCTCATGGTGGTATAATAAAATATTTAAAAAATAAAGAGAGAAAAATAAAGTATGTGTATGTAAGCACAAAAAAAGGAATATACATCAGAAACGTGATTATTAACTATTATTATTTCAGTGGGAGAAAGATGGTTTGAGGCAATGTATGTAAATCATAGCAGTTCGTGTCTGCTGAGCTCTTATTATGTGCATGTTCTCTACTATACATGCAGCATTACTGCATCTGCATAAGCTTGTGAAATGGGTATATACAGAATGTGACTGACTACACGAGAAGTAGTCAGTAAGTGGGTGTTGTTGGCGTTTCATAGCTATTGCTGTTAGAGTGACATGGTGTTGAATCGGTTACTGCCAGGTGAATGCAGTAAGCAAGTGCCCACACATGATGACGCTGGGCTAGACTCTCCCACATGCTGTACATTGTTGGATCATCCTGCTTGGTCTTCCCTTCTCAACTTTATTTCCAGGTAGGTCTTCACAAATGGCATGTAGGCGGGAAGACAAGTAGAAATTTCAGAAACGTATTGTATGTCTGTAAATCAAAAAATAAGCATGACATCACTATGTACACTTTCTAGTCAGAAAATGGATATTTGTTCTGCTGAAGCCCTGACAGCCACACCCAACCCATAGCTGCTGCTATGCCAATGGCCCAAGTTGGCTCCATCAATGAATTATCTTTGCAGAGATTATTCCAGTGAACATTCCAGGTACATGGTAGTTTTCAGGCTGAGAACTCTGGAGTCTTCTTGAAGTGAGTCTGTACGTTTCCCCTCCCCCCCCATATTTCTGGAATCCCAAACAGCCACACCCATTTCCCACAGCTGCCTCCTTGTCAACTCATGGTCCAGTTCCAGAGATCCTGAAGTTTTGGACCATGGGACACCTCTAAACTCACAATTCTGACATTCCAGTAGGAGCATGCCACATTGTATGAGAAAGTAACATGGAAGATGACTAAAGTCAACACACAAAAACAACACAGAAGACTCAGCTAGCAACAAACAGCTTGGTTAAAAAGTCAGACAAGGACTTTAAGGACCCCATGGTGAAATAGAACAATTTACACAAATTTTTCTTCACTGTATCACTGTCTTCCCGTTCATCATCGATTTGCTCAAGCGGGCCCCAGTAACATCTCCATATGTCCTGTCTCATGCTAGTAGAGCCCAAGGCATCTGCTTGTTCCAGGAACATAAAGAGCCTCAATCCATTCCGGAATGAGGTCCATAATTGTTACTGGTATTTGGCATATATATCAAATACAACATGGGTAGCTTGCCAGGCTCTGCTGTGCAGGTAGCATACTCTTGTAGTCATCTCTAAGTCCAGCATTTATTGATGAACTGCGTGGCGCAGCGCATGAGCCGGGCGCTGATAGGCTGGTCTGCTGGGTGGAGGTCTGAGGCGAGAGAAGTCCGGATGTGGAAAATGGAGGCCCTCATGGAGTTCTTATACTGACATATATTTGATAATCCTATTAGTCATTTAGTTTTAACAAGTAATATAAAAATTATCATGTGCTTGCTAAGGGGCTAGGCTTGGGGGGTGGTTGTGAAAATGGGGAAGGAAGATCACTCTCATGGTGGGATTGTTATTGCAACACTAAAAACCTATAACAACCGTATTGTGAACAACTTCGTAAACCACTGTGTTTAAATAATTTTTTAAAAGATAAAAAAGAAAATGAATTCCTGTCACTTAGTGTTGATGAAAGAAAGATCTTTCTTAAGTCATAGAATCACTCAAGGAACGAACTTCCCTATGAGGAGAATTAATAACAAACACTATATTCCTTGAGCACCTACTACATTCATATTTCAATCATTTACCTCACTACCAAATAATTGTTGTCACTATTTTACAGATAATAACATTGAGTTTTAGAAAAGCAAAAGAATAAACCAGGATCATTTTGATTTTAGATGACAGGGAAAAGCATGAACATGGGCTTTCCTAGTTATTTTTTTTATTTTATTCCACAACTTTTAGACATACAATTGCAAGATGTTCATGCTTGAGTTTTGGTTCTACAGTGTTTCAACACCCATCTCTCCACCGGAACCCATTTCCCATCACCAATGTCCCCACCTCCCTTGCCCCCTCCTGCACCCCAACTACTTGGTGGGTTCTCTATATCTTTTCTCTCCTCTCTATCTCTCCCTCCCACTTACCTTTCCTACACATCGTAGAATGCAGTACATTAAAGGATCTAACTGTTTCCACTAGTTTGATGGACCACTGCGCAAGCGGCTGCACAACTTAAGGGCGTCATGGTCAGTGTCTGGACAGCAAAAAATGGCGGCTAATGTGGTGGGCAAGTCTCATCCGGCTGCTTCTGGGACACCCCAGAGGTGATGGGCCAACACCCAAAACCCACCTGTCCTCCTGGGGGCCTCATGGTCAGCTGAGCTAGGGGAGAGCCGAGTTTCAGTTCCTTTACTCATTTATTTTTAAAATATTACTAACACAAAACTAAAGCATGTTTTAAGTATACATTATTATGAGGTAGCAGCTTCATAAACTACATCACAGAAATTTGAGTCCACTTTTATCAAACTATTTTATCCTTTGACATGAATCTTTCACACCCCTTCAGTCCCTTTACCTGGTAGCAACTACTTTGATTTATATTCTGAGTTTATTTTGTTTTGCTTAGTTTATTTGCTTATCTTGTTTATGATCTACCACGTGAACAAAAGCGTAGTATGTTGAAATAAGTTTGACTTATTTCACATAGCATAAGACTGTCTTGTTCCATATTTCAAATGGCAGGATTTTGTCTTTTTTAAAAAAAATAACTGAGTCATATTCCATTGTGCACATGTCACATTAGCTTTTTTCCATTCATCTATCTATGAATTCTTAGATGTTTCCAGTTCTTGGCTACTAATGGTGATTTAGTAAACATAGAGGTACATATCATTTGATCACTTAATCATTTGACATTCCGTTACTCATTGATTAGTTTGAGTGGTCACCAGTAACATTTCTATTTGACCCTATCATGTGGATAGGGTCATTTGACCTAACCCAGTGTAGCCCAATGACATCTACTTGCTTCAGAAATACGAAGAGCCTCAAACCGTTCATTCAGTTTCTTGACGAAGAAGTTTGACCATCTTGTAGGTGGGTGGCCACATGATCATTTGATGTCCCGTGGGATCCAGTTGGTAATGACTCTAGTCCAGCGATCATCTCCAAATCACATTACATGTCCAGCCCATCTGATTTTCAAAGACTTGGCAAACGAAACAGTTTGCCAAGGCGTTTGCCAAGGAGGTACATATATCTCTTCAAATTCATGGTTTTTATTCTTTGGGTAAATATCTATAAATAAGATAGTTCGTTATTCTATTGTTACTAGATTCTACTGTTATTCTACTGTTAATAAATTCTACTTTTAATATTTTGAGGAATCTCCATACTACATTTCACAATGGCTGCACAGTTTATGTTACCCCCCAACAGTGGACAAATTTTCCCTTCACTACGTCCTTTTGACACTTATTGTTCATTGTCATATGAAAAACAGCCATTTTATAGGCGTGAAGTGGCATTACATTGTAGTTTTAATCTGCTGAATGCAAGTTAAAGCCAGGTCATATGTGCTTTCTGTTACATCAGACAATAAATCCCAATAGACCTAGAACTGGTTCCCATTCCCTCTCTGGGAATAAGAAAAGACAAGAATTTCCTTTCTTTTAGTCTTTTCATAGGCTAAAATCTCCTTGAATTACCCATTATACTGGAAACAGTTTCTTGCAGGTTTTTGGTCAAGTTTCAAAACATACTTCCACCTGCTCTCTGCCTTTTGCAGGTAATTAGTCTAGCACTCTACTTTTTGCAGACAGTTGCTTTTGCAGAGTAATGCAAACTCTGAATTTTTCACGAGATTGTTTCTCTGAGTCTACAAGCATGAGTATAAATATATTTTGGTCCAGTAAACAAACTCAATGAAAAGCCTTATGACTCACCTCTAGTCATTTCCAGAGGCTTTCCAAAGCACAGGCAAGGCAAAGCTCTGACAATTGCTGCCCACCCCCTTCTGGATCCCTGGAAACTGACTCTTAAGAGATGCTGCATAGAGTCTAGTTCTTGCATAAACTTCCAGGCTGTACTATCCAGGTGTCCTATGTAAGGATAGGAGAGACAAAATCTGATAGTCAAAAGTATTCATGACTTGTCTGGGGGAGAAATGCTCTCTTTTTAGCTAGGAAATTTATGAGTGGGCAATCACTTGATTTAGTCAGGTGCATGACTGATATATATAAAAAGGGATACAAAAAGGACACATTTATGGAAACTTAGAGGACACACTAACGTTAGGACAGCTTTCCAATCAGCACAAGTGGCAGATTTTGTATGTTATAATTGTTTAGGAAAATCTGCAATTTTGATATATGTTTAAGGCATTGGACACTGCCATTACTTCTACAATCTTGGAAAGATTGATTACTGGGAGGAAATCCTTGCTTCCTAAATATATTTTCGAAATAATAGATACTTAAAATTACACCCCTGCTTTATGTCTTAACTTGAGGTTCAATTGAATTGTCAAATATCTTAATCGTTAATATATAATTACCCTGAAAAGAAATAGTGCCTGAGACCGAGGTATTACTCATCCTGCTGTTTCCAATGACTGGTGAAAAGCTGGACTGTTGTATTGAGGGTCATTAATCTTAGTTGATTCAGGGACAGAATTCCCGGAATGTGTGATAGAGTAGCAATATCATTCTCAGGCTGGAGTGAGAAGTAGTAGGTAAGATGCTTAGTAGCTCTTACATCTTACATTGTTGACTCCACAATAGGTACAATTGTTGTCGTACTCAGTGATGAAACCTGTGTGTAAAAAGCATCTGGGAATGAATCATGAAATAATAAAATGTTTTGCCATTTTAATTAATAGCACATATGCTATTTAATTATTTTGATTAATTTTAATTATTAGAATAAAATATTCTAATAAGATAATATATTTTATTTATTTACTTGAGTCCCAAGTACTCCTTCCTCCACCACCACCCCCAACTAAACTTTGTTCTGTAGACAAAAATATCCAGTTCCAAATATTGTATATTAAACAAAATATTCAATTATTAAAATAAAATTTTATTTTAATTTAATTTATTTTAATTAATAGCATATATATGATATATATGCTATATAATATAGCAAGGAAGCCCAAACAAAAATATTAATATGGAAAGAAAAAAAGTGCCCATTGCTTCACAGTCCTATGTCATATAGACTCTTTCTCTCTGCCTCTCTCTCTCTCTCTCTCTCTCTCTCTCTCTCTCTCTATATATATATATATATATATATAAATACATGTAAAATTTTGCATATTTTTCCTTTGCATTACTTTTTTTGGGGGTGTAGGATGTACTGAACTTAATCTTTTTTAAATTTCTTTGTTTTTGAGCCACACCACCAGTGCTCAAGGTGTGTGAACTGACTTCTGACTCTGCACTTGGAATCACTACTGGTGGTGCTCAGAGACCCATATTGTATGCCTGGGATGGAACCTGGGTGCAAGGCAAATGCCCTACCTGCTGGGCTATCTCTCTGGTCCTTGTGCATTACTTTTTAAAAGAAAAAACATTTGAGTTGAGTTGAGTCAAGTTGACTTGAGCTGAGTTGAGATGTGAGTTGTGTCCCAGAGCCTTCACATCCAACCTCTACCATTTCAGCAGGACCACTTTCACATCTCAGTCTCACCTCTTCTCAATTCAACCTTGCAGGTGAAGTTCATCTCCTGGATGACACCCTGGGGTCTTTTTTGGAACCGGAAGTGGATTTCTCTCCCTACCTGCTTGGTTCCAGTAGCCTCTATGGCCGATCATATCTCAGTCCACCTCAGCAGGAGCACCTCACATCTCAGACCCCTGATCTTTTGTTCAATCTTTCAGGCCAAGATTCACTCATCATGCCCATAACTATTTTCTATTGCTTGTATCTTTAACTGTGTGACTGTGTGGGCCTAGCAAACACTGTACTCCCCACATCTCACACTTAGACCACCTATCACTGGGTGAAGATCAGAAGGGAAGGAAAAGAGCAATACCCAGCCTAATCCCTCAGAGACTCCCATTGGGGCTAACCACAAAGAGCCACTCACTGCACAACAGGACTACAGAAAATACAATGTGGAAGTTGCAATGAATACCACAGCTGAATGAGTGAAAATAATAGCATAGAAAGCTCTACCAATCGAATACTCAGAAAACAGCTTTGGTGACACCATGCTGAGGTATTTTTTTAAGTAAAAAAAAAAAAAAAAAGTTTTGGGTTTGGTCATACAGTGTTCCCGTCCCTCCACCAGTGCCCCTCTCCCACCATCCCCGTCCCCCCCCCCTCCTTTCTTCCTTCCAGACTATGGTTACAGAACATAATTAAAAGGTGTCTTTATCTTCCCATGCTGAGGTATTTAATGAGCTCAAAAACGAAGTATGAAAGCAGAAATGAGAGAACTACAATTAAATGTGACACAAAATGAAGAGTATGGTAGGTGATATAAAAAACTCAGTAGGGGACTGAAGAGATAAGATAGTACAGCAAAGAAATCTGTTGCCTTGCACACACCTGACCTGAGTTCAATCCCTAGCAAGGCATATGGTCCCTCAAGCTCCTCTAAGGAGTAATCCCTGAGCACAGAACAAGAAGCTGTAAACTAGGCTGGAGTCACCCCAAAACATAAAAATAAACAAAAAAATCAGTTAAAAGGAATGAATGCAGAATAATAGTTGCTAAGGAAAAGATAAGATGAGATGCAGGAAACTGCTAATAAACAACAGAAAATAGAGAAAAAGATCTGAAAAATTAAAGGCACACCAGAGAATTATGGAATGAGGTATGGCAAAAATAAAAGGTCTCTTTTCGATGTGGCATATAAAGAAACACAGTAAGTGAATAACTATGACCAAGGACATTGAATAGGAGATTTTTGTCTACAGAACAGAGTTTAGCTGGCGGTAGTGGTAGTCCCAAGGAGTACTTGGGACTCAAGTGGAGGGAAACACGCACTTCCCTTTCATCTGCAATTGCATGCATGAAAAGCAAAATCAGCAGCACCAAAAATCGTAGCACCTCAATAAAAATGCCAAATACTTAATAAAGCTAAACATAGGTAGAAAAACATGGTTGAGAGTAAATGATAGTAATTTTATATTTGCTTTTTCCAGTATTTTATCATGAGCATGTTCTATATTTTATAAACTTTTCTTTAAATGGTTCACTTGTATCACTTGTCTTCTCATTGTTCATCGATTTGCTCGAGCAGGCACCAGTAACATCTCCATACATCCTGTGCTAGTGTAGCCCAAGGACATCTGCTCACTCCAGGAACACGAAGAGCCTAAATACTGACGATCAGTATGTGCTGGTTACCATGCTCAACATTCTATGTCCATTCTTTCATTTCATTGCCATAGAACCCTAGTTTGTGAATTCATCAGTATTTGTTAATGAAGATGCTATTAGGAAGGTTTAGAAAGACTAGTTCATTTGATCATAGCCATGCAGTAAAAAGTGGAATAGTTTGAATGTAAACTCTTTCCAGGCTGCTGAGAATGCATAGTTGTTTTTAAAAAGGAAACATTAGTATTATGTCATAATTTAATTGACAGCTTTTCTCATTTAATGATACACAAACTAACGGGAATATTACAATCAGTGGTAGTTCAGCATAGATAAAATTTAGTGTCATGCCAGGATTATTCATTATACCACTACTAATCTTTATGCCTTCATCCAATCAAATTTGAAAAAATAGGGGCCGGAGCGATAGCCCAGTGGGTAGGGCGTTTGCCTTGCTCGCGGCCGGCCCATGCTGGCCAGGGTTCGATTCCCGGCATCCCATATGGTCCCCCGAGCACAGCCAGGGAGTGATTCCTGAGTGCAGAGCCAGGAGAAACCCCTGAGCATTGCCGGGTGTGACCCAAAAAGCAAAAAAAAAAAAAAAAAAAAATAGTTTCTCCATGATGGCCTGTTATTGTCAGCAACCAATAGCCACTTTAAATTCCTATAGATTTTGTAGGATGTAGAATTTGTTCAATTAAACACTGCACTGCAAATGAGACATCAGTGGGGTTACCAGCCAAAGCATCTCACGGGGAGCAATTGCACTCTGCTTCTGATCCCTCGTTCCTAGAAAAATATGACTTTCCTTAATGACCACAATCATCCTCTTCTCCTTTAATATAAATTTTCATGACTTCATAATATTCTACTAAGTGGAATAAAACATTGACTTGTTTATTTCCCTCTGCTTAGACATGTATTTTGCTTCATTGAACTCTTACCCTATACAAAATATTTAAAGACAAGGTGGGGGTTGGGTGGAGAGAAATTCTAGAGAAGAGAAACTGAAAACATCCCCTATAGACAATTTTTTTCTTTTTACAGGGTGACTACAAAATATATAGAGATGGCAACTTTACATAGTAAGCATCTTATTATTATGGCATACAATAGGTCACTTGTTCATGCTAGTACTCCTCAATATCAATGCGTAGTCCAAAATTCTAATACCTGTACCTGCCTCTGTGATGAGTTCTCAGATAATCCATGCTTTTATTTTTATTGCGTAAATGGTACCAATAATATACCACAAGGAAAAAATCTATATTATTTAGTCTGTAAATTAACAGACATTGGACACTGTGTTTAGTGATGTGCTAATTTATGTCATACCTTTTATCACAGTTCATTTGGCATAATATCAGCACCTGAGTAATAACATTTTTTCTTTACTAGTTACTCTATAAGTTCCTTAATATATAATATTTCTTTGCGTTTCATAGTATATTTTTCCCTACGAGAGTAAGAATACTTCAAAAGTCAAGCCATACATAAACATACTCTAGTTTATGGAACATAATTATTTTTGATCCCCAAAAAGTTTTTTGCAATTCAATTTTTAACTTTATTACTATTTATTACATTGCAAATTTATATCTACATCCATATAATCTTATTTTTTCCACTAAGCTTAACATGTTTGTTTTTATGTCACATCCAGCAATGTTTAGAAGTAAGTCTTGGCTCTGATCTCATGAATTACTCCTGGCAAGCTCGGGGACCATGTGGGATGCTGGGATCAAATCCAGGTCAGCCAAGTGCAAGGCAAGCTCCCTACCTCCTGTGCTATTGCTCCAGCCCTAGTTTAACATTTTTGAAGGTGTATCCATATTTCTCTAGCTATACCTAATGCATTGCTTCTTATTGCTACATAATGCCCCAGGATAAGTGTCTCCTACAATTAGCTTCTTTCTTCTTCCACTGATGAATAGTTGGTTCTCTGCCACTGTTATGATAAGACTGCAGTGAATATTTTTGTATCTTGCTTTTTATGGGATAAAAATTTCTCTTGAAATATCTCCCTAAGAGCAGAATTTCTGGGATTAATCCCCTAACACAATGTTCAAATAGTCTGGTGATTTTTCTGGTCTCATAGACATTTCCATTGTCCAACTTTTTGATTTCTGATAGCCCAGTAAGTGTAAAGTGATGTCATCTGTTTTAAATGGCATTTCTCCAAATGCTGATAATTTTGAGTTTTACATCTAATACCATTTTGTGTTTTATATTCTGTAAATGGCTTTCTGGCACTCCCTCTTCCCTTTTTCTATTAGCATTATTGTATTTCATTGAACTTCCATGAATATTTTAAATATTGGTTTAGAGATTACTTGTATTTAATGTTTTCATTCTCCTACTATTTTTGTTAATGGTAAGCTTAAAAAAGTAATAGTTCCTAATTTTGTTTTAGAAAATTCATATTTTTTTGCTATAGCATTTGTGTTCTGGGAAGTTTTATTAATCCTCATCAATGGCCCCTTTCAACTCTTTTTCTAACTTCCATGTCGCAAAGATATCTTCCATTTCCTTTACTAGCATTAATACTCAAGATTTAAGTCTTTAATCCTTCTGGAATCTACCCTCATTTTGGAGCTAGGAGGGAATCTTGTATTTTATTTCAATAATTGTTTTATATTTTCTCAGTTCTATTAATCAGTGAGTTAATGGGTAATTCTATCTCTATTTAGGTAAATAGATTCATATCTTTTTGTGTTGTTTTGTTTTGGGTCATACCTGGATGTGCTCAGGGCTTACTTCTGGCTCTGCATTCAGGAATCATTCCTGGCAGGGCTCAATGATGCCATGACCAAACCCAGGGCAGTTACTTGAAAGGCAAACTATCTATCTGTGCTACCACTAGATCACTAGATCACTAGATATCCTGTTGTTCATCGATTTCCTCAAGCGGGCACCAGTAACATTTCCATTTGACCCTATCACGTGCCAATGTAACCCAATGGCATCTGCTTGCTTCAGGAATACAAAGAGCCTCAAACTGTTTGTTCAGGGTCTTGACAAAGAAGTCTGACCATCTTGTAGGTGGGCGGCCACGTGATCTTTTGACGTCCTGTGGGATCCAGTTGGTAACAGCTCTAGTCCAGTGGACTAGAGCTGGACTAGTGCTACCACTATGGCCTAATAATTTATTTTATTTCATTGACTGATTTGTTCATTAACAAACCAATTCTCATTTTTAAAAACCTATTTACCAAAAATAAATAAATAATAAAAACCTATTTACCTTCTAGTATATCTTAAAGTTAAGTGCCTTGATTTGTAGTGAGAAAGTGTTCAATGATCAAAGTTCTCGAAGACAAACATGGATATTTGAATCGAAATAGCATTAATTTTATAGGTTCTCAGGTAAAGAGGGCTTCCCTGACTCTTTTCCGCTTTGCTTTGCTGCTGGTGACCTTGTGACAGTAGACAATGGCATAGAGATACCCCCTGGTGTTAGGGGAAGGGTGGTGGTGCCAGCACATCTGTTGAATCTGGCACATCAAGTCACTCCACAGGCACCTGGAAATCCTCACCGATAGGAATGACTCATGGTTTCGTGAAAAGCTGCTGGTCTCATTAGTTTCAGAAGTGATTGCGTGGCTGGGTAGGGCCTCACAGGCAGAAGTAGTGCTGACTGGGTGCCCCTGGAGCAATGCCTCTAACTTCTGTTGAGGTGGTGAAATCGCCAAAAAACTGGTTTCCATCCAAACCCTGGAAACCACCGTTGGTGAGGTCATTGCATACATGGCAAGACCTCTCTGAGATTATTATCTGAATAGTCCATAAAAATTAATTTTCCACAAGGGTTCTAGATGATTGATGAAGAAAATATTTTTAAATTGTCATTTCTAAGGAATATGAATAATTCCATAATAAACATACCCCCAAATACACAGTTTGGCATGTGGGAGTCAGAGGCTAGGTAAGACAGAAAATGGAACAGTGTGCTAACAATTGTCGAGGGTACTAATGCCAACCTAGAACTGAGCATTAAATACAGGCAAAAAGATACAGATGACAACCCTTTAATGTATGTTCTGTAATCCATAGTCTGGAAGGGAAGTAAAAGAGAAAGAGAGAGAAAGGGAAAGAAATAAAAAACCTGCCATGGAGCCGGGCTGGGGGAGGGGGAGAGAACCGGGGACGTTGGTGGTGGGAGATGGGCACTGGTGGAGGGACGGGTGCTGGAACACTGTATGACCAAAACCCAAATATGAACTTTTTAATTGTATATCTTTGTAATTGTATATCTCACAGTGGTATAATAAAATACTTTTTAAAAATACACAGTTTGGGAAAAGAATAATTCTTTAGTATTCAGAAAAAATATCATGTATTTTTCTGTATAAGAGATGATGGAATGAAAAGCAAGACTAAAATAATAAAAAACAAACTCCTATACCATGAAATAATCTTGGATAAAATCTGAATTTTCATTTCCTTTCTCTTAAAATGGCTTTGTTATTGCAGTAACAAGTTGCTAGACCTCCACCACCACCGAAGTGTAAAGACCCTCTACCCAAGTCCTTGGGTCACCCGTAATCCAACCCACTCTTACCTATCTCTCAACACCCCTCCTTATCCCACCTACACTTGGTAACTTAGTTCTATTGTTCAAGGTTTTGTTTTCATTGGCCATTGGTTATTCTCTTTTGTTTCTTCATAGAACACATATGAATGAGACAACCTGGCATCTGTCCTTCTCCCTTTGTCATACTTCACACACTATGACACCCTCCAGTTCCATTTAAATTACAGCAAAAGGTAAAATTTAATCTTCTTTTAAATATCTGAGAACCATTGTGCATGTCTACCACAATTTTTTTTTGTCCACTCAACTGTTATTGGGCATTAGGGTTGTTTCCAGATCATGACTATTGCAGTGAACATAGATGTGTGTATATATGTATATATACATATATGTGTGTATATATGTATATATACATATATACACACATCTATATGTACATCTATATGTACACATATACATATATGTACACACACATATATATATCTTTTTTCAAAGCAGTGTTTTTGTGTACTTGGGATAGATTACAAGAGTGAAATTTATGGATCATATGGTAATGGTAGTTCTATTTTTAATTTTTTTGAAGTTTCCATACCATTTTACATAGAGACTGAACCTGAAGATAGCTCTACAAGCAGTAAAAGGAAGGCTCTATTTTCACCTCATCCCTGCAGCACTGGTTGCTTCCTAACATGAGTAAGCCTGTCTGGAGCTGGCATTTGTTTTGGGGGAAAGTTGTAATTACTTTTTCAACTTCCTTTCTTATGATTTGTATGCTCAGGTTTTCTACATCCTCGTGGTTCTATCATTGGGGATTGTTGGATTCCCATTTAAATATACACCTCAGATAAATAATGAGTACTTTTAAAGTGTAAATATAACACAAATTCTGCATTGATGTATTGACATTAAGATTATTTATATGAAACTCAAATGTAACTGTATCTCTGTATTTTGTTCATAACATCATCTGGAAGCACAAAGGAAGTAATCACAGTAAAATGTAAGATGTACTTAAAAGCTTCCACTTAGAAGTAACATTATTAAAAACTACATTTTATTCTTTTTTTAAAATTTTATTGGATCAATAGAAAGACAATAGAAAGAAAAGATGTTTATGATTGGTTTTCATTCATACAATGTTCCAGCGCCCATCCTCTACCAGTGCACTTTGATGGATAAAGTAGTTAAATGACCAAGATTGATGTCAGTACATCAGAGAAATACATTTAAGTAAGAGCAAGTCAACAAGAAGCAGAAAGTAGACTTCCTGCACATTAAGAACCATTTTAGGACGGACATACTGAGTGAAATGAGTCAGAAGGAGGACAGATATAGAACGTCTGCATTCATTTGTGGGGTTTAAAATAAAAATAGAAAAAAAATAGTTTGAGACTAACATCCAAGGCCACGGAAAATGGGCCAGGACAACATGTCAATGTTTGGGTTCTAACCCAAGTGCGTAGAAGACAGAGGGTAGGTAAGACAGAAAAGGGAGTAGTTTGACCATCACTAGATCATAGACATCCCGTTGTTCAGAGATTTCCTCTAGCGGGCACCAGTAACATTTCCATTTGACCCTATCACTTGCCAGTGTAGCCCAATGGCATCTGGTTGTTTCAGGAATACAAGAGCCTTAAACCATTCGCTCATGGTCTTGACGAAGAAGTCTGACCGTCTTGTAGGTGGGCAGCCACGTGATCTTTTGAAGTCCCATGGGATCCAGTCAGTAACTGCTCTGGTCTAGTGGTCATCTTCAAATCGCATTACATGTCCAGCCAATCTGATTTTCGATGCCTTGGCAAATGAGACAGCATCCCTGACTCTGGAACATCAATGGAGGTCAGAACTCCGGATTCCTTCTCTCATTGAGTGAGTGAGGCATGATATTTCAAGTATAGCTCTTTCGAGTCCTCTTTGGGAGACCCAAATAGCATTCTCATCCTGCTTTCATACTGCCCAGGTCTCTGGGGCGTATGTCAATGCAGGGAGAACAGTGGAGTCGAAGAGATGTGCCCAGAGCTGGAGGTTCTTTGTCTTTTTCACTATTTCTTCGATACTTTTGAAGGCAATCCATGCCGCTCTCTTCCTCCTATGCAGCTCAGGTTTTAGGTCGTTCATCATGTTGACTTCTCGACCTAGGTACACATAACTGCTGCATTCAGAGATGTTTGTTTCATTGAGAGTGAATGGGGCCTCTAGAACTAGTTCATTTTTCATGAACATAGTTTTGTTGAGATTCAGCTGTAGACCTATCTTTCCACATTCTTGGTCAAAGTCAGCCAGCATTTATGCTGCTTGGCTAATGTTTGGTGTTATTAGAATGATGTCATCAGCAAAGCGCGGTGGTGGTGCCGACCATCTATCTTCACTCCCACTCCTTCCCATTCTAATTGTTGCACGATGATCTTGAGGTTGGCACTGAAGAGTTTTGGTGAAATGGTATCAACCTGCTGACACCCCTCTTTTGACATCAATGATCACTTTCTTGTAGATTGGTGAGATCCTGGAGTTTGACAATAATAGTTGGAAATAGTAATGCTAAAAGAATGATTATTGAAACTAGGTCAAGGGATATTCACGATAACCTTTCAGTGTATGTATTGCAAACCAGAATGTGCAAAAGGAAAGAGAGAGAATGAGAGAGAGAGAGTGAGATAGAGAGAGAAGCATGCTGTGGGTGGGTGGGTGGGAGGGGAAATAGGGAATTGGTCTTGGGAAATGTACACTGGTGGAGGGATGGGTGTTGGAACACTGTATGACTGAAACCCAATCATGAACCACTTTGTAATGGCCCACTGCATGGTGATTCAATAAAAAAAATTATAACCACACTTTGATTTTGCTTTTCCTAAGTCTAAAGTTAATTAATTTCTGTTTGCTTGCCTCTTTTTGCACAGGAAAGAGGAATCTATGCATGTCAAATTTATCCATTATATAATCCTAATTTTGCTTATGTTCTCTGAAGTTCCAATTTTGCCTCCTTAATGAAGTTTTAAATGAGAGCTATTCTGAAAATACGCAGCAGAAACACCATCCCTACTTTTATGTTCATAGCAACATTATTCACAATAGCCAGAATCTGGAAACAACCAGAGTGCCCTAGAATCAATGACTGGATAAAGAAGCTTTGGTACATCTACACAAAGGAATACTATGCAGCTGTCAGGAAAAATGAAGTCATAAAAATTTGCCTATAAATGGATGGACATGGAGAAGATCATGTTGAGTGAAATTAGCCAGAAGGAGAGAGACAGATACAGAATTACTGCATTTATTTGCATGAAATAAATATATATGTACATATTATGATACCAATATCCAAGGTCAAGTGAAACATGTATCAGGAGGTCTTGTCAAAGGTGGAAATTATCACAAACGTGTGGGAGTCAGAGGCTAGGTAAGACAGAAAATGGAACAGTGTGCTAACAATTGTCATGGTGGGAGATGGGCACTCGGTGGCGGGATGGGTGCTGGAACACTGTATGACCAAAACCCAAATATGAACTTTTTAATTGTATATCTTTGTAATTGTATATCTCACAGTGGTATAACAAAATATTTTAAAATAAATAAATAAATAAGAGCTATTATTTAATTAAATTTGTTGGAATATTTTAACATTTTTATTCTCATCATTGCTCTTACAAGTCTATGTGTTGCTTTTCTTCTTGCTAAAATACATATTTTAGTAGTTTTCAGAGACTAGGTGATAATTTCTTTTTGGTTTTTTTAAATTTTTTTTATTTTTACAATTACAAAGATATACAATTAAGAAGTTCGTATTTGGGTTTTTGGCCATACAGTGTTCCAGCACCCATCCCGCCACCGGTGCCCATCTCCCACCACCAAAGTCCCTGGTTCCCTCCCCCTCCCACAGCCCTTTTCCATGGCAGGTTCTTTATTTCTTTCCCTTCCTCTCTCTTTCTCTTTTTAGGTGATAATTTCTCTCATTGCTTTTATGTCAGAAAACTTTCTTTTCTACTCACTCTTAAATAAAAATTTAAATTGACAGAATTTTGCCTCATTTGTTTGAAGAGATTATTGATTTTGTAAACCAATATTTCTGACAATATTCTTGCTCTAGCCTTTCTACTTATATCAGTAACTTTTAATGCTTTTTGGAAATTAAAGCTACAAAATTTTACCATGTTTTGCCTAATAATAGGTTAATCTTTATTATTCTTGATATTAATACTAAATTTCAATTTAGGGAGTGAGTTTCTTTCTCATTTGTGGAAAATTCTCAACTTTCAGTTTTTCAAATACTGCTTTTTCTATCATTACCTTATTTTGCTCTTCCAGTAATTTTTCTAGTCTTTGTCTCACCATACTATGTTTTGGTTGAGTTCTCCAGTGGAAGATTATAATTAAGTAGCACTCTGTGCTTAATCTAGACTTGATCCTATCTTTTGTGGTTTTTCCATTATGGCTCTATTTTTCATAATAATATTTATGACTTTTTAACTCTTACTTTTTTGTTTCCATTCTCTTTTGTTGTCATTATATACCTCTTTGTTTCTTCTTAGAAATTATTTTAATGTTCATTTTTATTAAGGAATTGTAATTTACAAAATTATGCCTAGTTGAGTTTCAGACATACAATGTTCCAGCACCAATCCCAACACCAGTTTCAATCTTCCTTACATGAATATCCCTGATTTCCCTCCTAAGCCAGCCAGTCTCTCTCTCTCTCTCTCTCTCTTTTTTTACATTGAAGCATTTGGTTTTAGTATGTAAAAATTCTACTAAACAAATTTACAGGCAAATGATACTGGGAGCTATATCAGCATATTTGACAGTCCATTGTGCTACTACACAAATAAATCAAATCAATACCCAGCCAGAGTCTTTGATAGGCACTTTTTAAAGTTTGATTATCAAAGCTTGAATATCAGGGGTACTCCTGTTTATCAGAATTTGTTGGTTCCATAGCACACACACATGTATGTATATATAGATTTATACATACATACATATGTATCACTTCTGCCATGTGCCCTGATATTTCCCATCCTCTCTTCTTATTCCTAATTGGTTTCTTCTCTATCCTTTAGTTCTATAATCTAAGGACAAGGATAATCTAGGCATTCCTCTGACCTCATTTGATACTTTGCATTCCCTTGTCCTATTATTTTATGTATCACAGGTAAGTAAGATCATTTGGTATTTTTCTTTCTTCTGGCTCACTTCACTTAACATGATATCCTCCAGTTCCACCCAAGTTGCAATGAATTGCATGATTTCACCCTTCCTTGAAGGTGCATAGTATTCAATTGCGTATATATACCACATCTTCATTTCCATTCATCCATTATTAGACACCTAGATTTATTCTGTATCACATTCCAGCTATTGCACTGTGCTGCAATGAACAATTGTGTTCATATGCCCTCCCCACATTTTGTCTTTTGGGTCACACCTGCTGATGCTCAGGGTTTACTTCTGGCTCTGCATGAAGGAATTACTTCTAGCATTACTCGGGGTACCATATGGAATGCCAGGGAATGAACACAGGTTGGCTGCATACAAGGCAACAACCTACCTGCTTTACTGTCACTCTTGCCTATATGCCATTTTAAATGAATGTGTTTGTGTCCTGTGGCTAGATACCAAGAAGTGCAATTCTGTGTCACATGACAGTTGTATTTTTACTTTATTGAGAAATCTCCATGGCTTTTTTCATAGAGGTTTTACCAGACAGTGCTCTAACCAGCAGTAGAAGATGTCTTTAATTATTAGGGCATCTTAAGACTTACTTGATCTTTTATTATTAATTATTAGGAACACATTCAGTAGTATTTGGAGTCATGAGTGCCATATACAGAGAAACTCATGGGGAGCCTACAGTGTTGGGGATTATACATGCAGGGTGCATATTCTATGCCTGAACTACATCCTCTAAGTAGACTAACTTGAAATTATGTCAGATTGTTCCATAACATTAATTTCATTGGCAGTGAATCTGTATTTTGACTGATTTTGCATTCTGCCTTTCTTGACATGGAAAGTTTTGAAGTTCCTTTGTGCCTATGTTTTATTTCCTTACTTGTTCTTTCACACACCACTCTCTGCCCGCAATTTTGTGGTCCTCTGATTGTTTTTACCTGTAGATTTTGAACTTCCATGTTGAGAAAAACACCTATAATTGCATTTGGGAGCTCCTGACTTAAACATGAGTTGGGACATTGTGAGAGAATCATCCACTGGAACAGATGTGATTTGTGTGCTATTGGTGTACCCCCACCGTAGCTTTGCAGCATTTTGATTGCAAAAGGGTAACGTTTTGCTTCTACAGTCAGCTGCCTTGAATGATAGGAGTTTCATTCCTGAAGGACTCACTGCTTCACTTTGGAATGTGTCATGCAACCATTGATTCATTTAAGCAGAAAAGAGCTAAACTTTCTTTTCTTCGGACAGTTATATACACAGTGCATACTCCAGGTGACTCTGTATGGATTCAAGCTGATAGACTTCTAAATGATACCTGTGCCTAGCTTCTACACTGCTCTGCTTTCATCAACACAGGTTTCTCCCAGAGAATGATCTCAGTAAACCATCTATTCCAATTTAGACTTTGCTTCTATGAACCCAACTTGATAAATCTATGATTGCTTTAATTTACATTTGGGTCAGATATCCATGTCTTTTTTTTCTCCTAAGGGCACATGGCTTGCCAGAGTATATTGATCATGGTACTTACTTCAGTATTGCTTCATAATAAGGAGAAATTGAGAGAGATGTTCTGCATAAAGTAATGAAATTGGCAATCCCATTTCAGACCTTGCAATCACTTTACCTCAGAGGGTTGAACACTCCACTATTATTCACATGCTTCAGAGCCCAGTGAAGCTCTAGCTTCCACTGTATTGATACCTTAATGTTCGAAGCACTTCTAGTACTTTGGGACCTCAACTATATCTTTCTAATTATTTTATATGTAAAATCACTTTTATGCATTTAGATAACTAATAAGTATTAGGTTAATGGTTTTTATTAAACCTTAAGAAGTTACTGCGTTTCTTTTCTATCTGTACCCCTTTATAGATTTTTCCTACAAAGATATTAAACATGATATTATTTTTGTGGCTATGACCCCCAATTTTACTGTAATTTCCTATCTATATGAAAGGTTTTATCTGCCATATTATTTTTGTCTGTAATCAATCATTTATAGTTAATGATTTTCAATCATTTTATATACTGCTTAATTGAATATGTTATAATTTTGAGGGCATTTCTATCTAACTTTACAAGTATTAATTATCTTATGATTTCCCCTTTTTATCTATTTTTGGTGATATCTCTAGTTTATGCAGAAAAAATTACTAGCCTTTTAAAATAAATAATTTCCTCCTTAGATATTTCTGAACATGGGTGATTTATATACATTTTTCCCTGCAGTGTTAGAGTTCACTAGTGCAGCCACTTTGGTTTGGGTTATTTGTGGAACATTTTGTTATATGATCCACATATAATAAAGAAATCATTTGTCTTTCTTCCATTCTTTTTGTTGTTATTCGTTTTATTAAGCACATCCATTTTTTCTCAGTGTTAATGTTCACTAAAAGAAATTTCTGCAAACAAACCCTGTATCAATTCTTATAGTGCAAATATGATAGCAGTAATTTTTTAAACAATGGTTTGCCTAACATTTTTCTATTTCACATTGATCTGTGAAAGAATTTTTTTTCAGGTTTCAAGTTGGCTTTTTTAATTTAATCACCATGCAATAGACTATTCCAAACTGTTAATGACTGGGTTTCAGTCATATAGTATCTCAACACCCATCCCTCCACCAGTGCACATTTCCAAAAACCAATGTGTCCATTTCCCTCCCATGCCCCCACTAACCTGCCTCTATGGCAGGAGATCTCTCTCTCTCTCTCTCTCTCTCTCTCTCTCTCTCACACACACATCTGGTTTGCAATACAGACACTGAAGGGTTATGTAAATCACTTGACTTAGTTTCAATACTTAGTTTTAGTCTAGCATTACTAATTTCCAACTGTTATTGTCAAACTGTTCCTTTCTCTACCTTACTTACCCTCTACTCCCTATTTATATGTGGTAGAATCCAACTACTGACACATCCTCCTGGCCCCTGATTTCCCTGGCCTTGAATATTGGTCTCATTCTATTTTTTCTTTAAAACCCACAAATGTCATCAATATTGTCCTCCTTCTGACTCATTTCACTCAGCATGATACTCTCCATGCCCATTCATTCATAGGCAAATTTCATGAATTCATTTTTCTAACAGCTGCATAGTATTCCATTGTGTAGCTGTACCATAGTTTCTTTACTCAGTCATCTGTTCTCAGGCACTCAGGTTGTTTCCAGAAACTGGTTATTGTGAATAGTGCTGCTATGAACATAGAATTGCAGATGGTGTTTCTGCTGTGTGATTTTGGGTCCTAAAAGTGGTATTGCTAGGTCAAATTTTAACTCAATATCTAGTTTTTGGAGGGACATCCATATTGTTTTCCCAAAAAGCTGGATTAGTCAGCATTCCAAACAGCAATGAATGAAAGTCCCTTTCTCCCTGAATCCACACCAGCACTAGTTGTTATGAAAGAAATTTGGGGGTTTTGTTGGTGATATAATTGAAGATTGGTAAAAGTCTTTGGGGCTTAACAATGTTCCAATCTCATGGAATTTAGTCCTATGTAAGCAAATTCTAGAGGTCAGCAAAAGTTCTAGAGGACACTTATCATCATTATCATTATCTTTGGAACTATTCCCGTTTGACACTCCTCTACTTCAAAATCTATCCAAAACCTCTCTGCTTCAAATTTATAAGCATATGATATTAGAATTTATGAAAACCACTGTTGGCACTTGTTGTACTTACTGGCATTCCTCCCTGCTCTTTGGTTTAAAATGTGTCTAGAGACTAATTATCCGTAGACGAAGTGGAAGTTTGGGGCATTTTATTTTGGAAATGCTACCCAGATGGTTTAGATACATAATCCGAATGGAAAACCTCTGCAAAGTTTCCAATTCCTATTTGGAATGTGTTCTGGGATCTTGGATAGATAGATGAGTGAAGTGGATAAATAGAAGAGTGAACATATATATATTGATGTGGGTAAATAGATAAGTAGTTGATTCACATATAGAGGTAGTCCATTGTCTCATATTTTCACTAGCCTCAAAAAGCATCAATGGATTTTCTTGTATTTATGATTGGCAAAGGGAATGTGTTAGATCTCTTCTGCTTCAATTCCCATGAAACCATTTTTTTCTGAATAATGTAACTAGATAAGTCACAAAAAAAGGTTAGGTTTAAGGACTATCTTTAAAGCTATCTATGGAGGCAGTATAGAACATTGTGGAGATAGGTTGCTTTATTGGAGAGACACACCCAGCACACTCAGGGGTTGCTATTAGTGTGATGCTTTGTTGTCATTCACGCCAGTGCTCAGGAAACTCTGTGGTGCTGGGGAATAAATTTGAGCCACCTACACATAATGCATTTGCTCCAAACTTTTATATTTCTGGCCAGTATGTGCCAGTATGTTTTGAAATACAGATCATGTACTCTTTTCTACTGATTTTAAATGAACAGTATCTTACTTATTCATTTATTGAGCTACTTTAGAAAAATCCACTTTCATTGAGATTATATTCTGCTTGGGCTGAAAATACATTTTGTTTCATAACCTTAAATAAAAAGGATTAAAAAGCTTCAAAGATGAAATACCACTAACAAAACAACTAGAAGAAAGGATAAACATATGTGACTACAAGAAACCAAAAAGTTTCTGCACCTCAAAAGAAACAATGACCAAGATACAAAAACAGTCCACAGAATGGGAAAGAATATTCACCCAATATCCATCTGATAAGGGGTTAATATCCAGGATATATCAGGCACTGGTAGAACTTTACAAGAAGAAAACAGTCAACCCATCAAAAAAATGGGGAGAGGAAATGAACAGAAACTTTGACAAGGAAGAAATTCGAATGGACAAAAGACATATGAAAAAATGCTCATCATCATTAATCATCAGAGAGATGCAAATCAAAACAACAATGAGATATCATTTTGCACCACAGAGACTGGCACGTATCCAGAAGAGCAAGAAGAACAAGTGCTGGCGTGGATGCGCAGAAAAGGGAACTCTCATCCATTGTTGGTGGGAATGTCAACTCATACAGCCTTTTTGGAAAACAATATGGACACTCCTACAGAGACTAGAAATTGAACTCCCATTTGACCCAACCATACCACTCCTGGGAATATATCTAGGAAGCCAAAAACACATAGTGGAAACACCATCCCCACGTTTATGTTCATAGCAGCACTATTCACAATAGCCAGAATCTGTAAACAACCAGAGTGCCTGAGAATTGATGACCGGATAAAAAAACTTTGGTACATCTACACAATGGAATACTATGCAGCTGTTAGGAAAATGAAGTTATGAAATTTGCCTATAAATGGATGGACATGGAGAGGATCATGCTGAGTGAAATTAGCCAGAAGGAAAAAGACAGATATAGAATGACTGCATTCATTTGCATGACATAAATATATAGATACATATATATAAACATACATATTATAATACCAATATTAAAGGTCATACAAAACATGGAGCAGGAGATATTTTCAAAAGTGGAATCTACCACAAGCGTCTGGGAGTCACAGGTTGGGTGGGACAGAGAAGGGAACAGTGTGCTAAAAATCTTTGTGATAATACCAGCCTAGAACCGAGTATTGAATACAGGCAAAAAGATACACATGATAACCTCTAAATGTATGTATTGCAATCCACAGTGTGTAATAGAAGGAAGAGAGAGAAAGAGAGAGAGAGAAAAGAGATAAAGAACTCTACATAAAGGCAGCATAGGGGAGAGGGAGGGAATCAGGGACATTGGTGGTGGGAAATGGGCACTGGTCGAGGGATTGGTGCTGAAATAATGTATGACTGAAATCCAGACATGAACATCTTTGTAATTGTATATCTTACCGTAGTATAATAAAATATTAAAAAGAATAAAAAGGATTAATAAAGAAAAGGATACCCTGACAACTACATCTAGTCAGCAAATATTTATTTTTTAACCTCAGGATATTTTAGTTGATATTTTAATTAGTTTGCCAATATTTATAAAGAAAGACATTACCTTTAAAATATATGACTTTCAACTCCTTTTTTTATTCTTATCATTTTAATTTTATTATAGTTTAGTTAATATGTTTGCAATAATGTTTATGGTTTTGATGTATAGTTACTGCAGCATCCCATCATCCATGCCCAAGTCCCTCCAATGCTTTTTTATTACTTCCAGTCCATCTCTTTATTCACCCTCCCATTCCCTGTGTTTCATAATATTACTTTTTGTTATCCAAGGCATAGGGTTTGTCATCATTTGATACTGCATATTTCCTTAGTTTGTTTTTTCTATCACAAATTAATTTGATCATTCAACATTTATCATTCTCACCTTAACTTACTTAACATTATACCCTCATGTTTTTTTTTCCAAGTTACAGCAAACTGAAAATTTTTGCCTTTCTTACAGTTGCATACTATTTCACTGTGTATAAACGTATTGTCCCAGGTACCTTTTATTCATTCCATGAACATTGAATTAAACTGTATGCCAATCACCATTCAAGAAACTAAAAATATTTTATTGACTATTTTAAAAGACAGTTTTAGACTTGCAGGCTAAATTTTTAGTTGGGATAAACATAACCAATTCACTAAAAATAAATGCATTTAGAAAGTGATAAATGTTACAGGGAAAGTAATGCAAAAAAGTAATCATAGAGAATACTCTTTACAGAGAGCAATATCCAGAATGGAAATTAATATGTGTCAGAATTATTGTTTTATAAGTCTAGTCAGGGGATTTCTCAATGATAGGATTAGTTTGTGGAGAAACTTCCAGGGAGTGATGAAATAATCAATGAGGTTATCCATAGAACAGTGCTTTAGGCAAAATAAATAGCTGCATACAGACTGAGGCAGGGCCTATTATATATTCAAATAAAAGATCAATGTTTGTAGAACAAATTAGGTGTGGGATAGGGAAGCAGGAATGAGGCAGATAAGGAACTGGTTGATCTTATGATGCTTATAGGTCACTATTATGTCTGACTTTCACTCTGAGTGCAATACAAGGCTACTATTTTGAACCAAGAAGTGACATATTTAACATTTGAAGAAAGTTAACTTTGGTGGTTATTTTGAACAAAGGTAAGATTTCTATGTCAATAAAGTTATTTTATGAACACACCAATGGATACTCTGTTAGCAAAATTTTTTACTCATCTTCCTGAATTTTGGTTTCTTCCCCCCCCCACCCCTGTCCCCTACTCACCTCTGAGCACCGCCCACAGATTACTCCTAGCTCTGTCTTCAGGAGTAGGGAGCTTGGGGAACCATATGGGATGCTGGGAATTAAACCCGGGTCAGCCATGTGCAAAGTAAGAGCTCTAATCACCTATCACTACAGCCCCACTCATATTCTAAATGATTATTTCCTGAGTCTACATTTCTAAAAAGTGGAGTAGCTGGCTCAAAATTTTGTTATGTATAAAATTTAAGATATTTAGAAAATATTCTGAATCTTATCATTAGAACTCTCATGAAGGGTTAAATAAACATTTTTCAAATACTTTGTCAAGCTGCTTACAGGTAGGGCTATTAAGGTATTTAGGTAGGGTTTTTGCAGGCCATATTAGATTGGATTCTAGAGCATAATTTAAATGAGATTATTAAGAATATAAAATACATCACCAAAATTTTAAACTTTATTCTTGGGCAATACAAAGCCATCAATGGTTATAAATCAGCAATAATAGCATCATCACATTAATGTTTCACAACTTTAGGGGCGATTTGGAAGATGATGACTTTTAACCATCAGTTGTTGCACTACAGTTGCCCAGAGACTCTGCATCTGCCCTGGATTGCCTCCTGCAGATCACTTCGTAGATGGGAGGGGGCTGGTAGTTTAAATGTGGCAGTTTATCTGACCATGTATTCTGTACTGGCTGCTATAAATATTCTCTCATGCTACCACAATCATTGTGGGACTGACTAGCTAGATCTTACCGGTATATTTGCCTGGCCATGTTGGATCTCAAAGTAATTAGACCAGAGAAAAATGCTGTTTGCCTCCAAGCAAGCAAACACGGCTCTCTGATAACTCAAAGCTGATATAACAGAACTATCATGAACTAAAGACTAGACTCTTGTGAAGGCTTGGAGAAATATTTAACTGGCATTAGTATAATCTTTGGTACAGAGGCATGCCATCTCAGAAATCCCCTTCTCTAGCCTGTAATGGCATTTCCTAGGCAGATCTTGACTCACAACATTAGCATCTAAAAGGGCCTAGGTGAGGTCGGGGAGAAATTACCTGTGGGCATTTGACCCTGCTGGCTTCCCATAAAAGTGGGAGGTCTGAGTTGCAGGGGGATAAAACTAGCTTGCTTGCTTCCTCTCTTAAACTCTCTTTTGGGGCTCTCTTTTGGGGCTCACACTGTTCTTGGGTCGCTCTTCCCCTTTCTGCTGGAGCCTTGTCTTTGTCTCCTCTCACAGGGCCTTAACACGTGGTGGCTGCCATCTTGGTCTACACGTGGCTGGGGTCCTAGCCGGGAATCCCAAGCACAGGGTTTTTCCTATTGCTGATTTGTATGCTTGAACCTTTGATAAGTAAAGCATTTTAAAACCTCGTAGGATTCCTGCGGCTTCCTCCGTCCGCTGGTCGCCAATCCCCTGGGTCAAAAGGGGATCCCTGACCCTGCTTCCGGATTTTGTGCAGGGTACTGCAGCATTTCCCTCAGTCAATATTTCTCAGATCTGATTTTCACGGACTGTAAGCTATCATTTGAAGTTGTGGATACTCTTTAAAGGAGATGATGCCTTTTTCTTCATCAACTGTTGTTTTCAAAGTTTGTCTGTCAAGTATGGATAGAATGCATCTTGTTTAACTCTGTTTTACTGAATGTGATATGCATTTATTGATTTAAAATATTTATAAATATGTCAGGAAGAGATGGCGGGTTCTAGCCCTGGCCCGCCACCCCCGCAGAGCCCTCCCAAGAAGCCAGAGGAACCCCCACACCATGAGGGCCACCATTTTCCACATCCGACTCACCTCTCCTCAGAACTCCCCCAGCAGAAGAGCTGGTCACAGACTGGCTCATCACTAACCCACCCTGCAGCAGTCTTTTCCAAGTCTGGCCCAAGTATGCCAATCCAGAGACTCACACACAGGGGGCAGAGCTGCTACTTGGTCTCCCTGTGCTCAGCTGATCAGGAGGCTTCCGGGAGGGATGGCAGGTTCTAGCCCTGGCCCGCCACCCCAGCAGTGCCTCAGAAGAAGCCAGAGGAACCCTCACACCATGAGGGCCTCCATTTTCCACATCCGGACTCCCCTCTCACCAGAACTCCACCCAGCAGAAGAGCTTATCACAGCCCGACTTGCAGTCACAAGCGGCCATGCAGTTCATTAATAAATGCTCGAGTTTTGAGGTGACTACAAGACTATTCCACCCTCATGGCAGAGCCTGGCAAGCTACCTGTGTCGTACTTGACATGCTGAATACCAGTAACAACTATAGACCTCATTCCCATGACTTGATGGAATAGTTTAAAGCTCTTTATGTTCCTGGAGTGGGCAGATGCCCCTGGGCTATCTCGCATGTGACAGGACATATTGAGATGTTACTGGTGCCCACTCGAGTAAATCGATGATCTACAGGAAGTCAAGTGATCAAATGATAAATATGGTAATAGGTTTCCATCTTAATTCTCGCTTTGAGTTCACCTGAGTGTTTCTAACATCCCACCACCTCTCCCCATTCACCATATACACATATCAGAAAACTTATCTTTTCACCCAGCATAATTTGGGTCCGATATTTCTAGAAATCCATTCCTTAGGGAGGAAAGAGAAGTGCTAGATTAACTGTACCTGAAAGTTAGGTAGTTAATATTTTCCATTGTTACAAATAATTTATATATATATATATATATATATATATATATATATGAATATATATGTATACATCAGAATTTACTTTTATACCAAATTGACCCTTAAGAAGTTTGAAAGATCCTGGGTCTTGGCTGCCAGTTAAAAATCTTTTGAATCTGTGGTTTGGCAAAGTTAAATTTTCAAAAAAGTTTTCTCTTAATAAACTAACTTGCCATTATTTCCTGACGTCATTGTGGTTCCTGGTCTGGCACAGTCTGGCTCTATCTTTCCCACAGAAGTTAATTGTAGCCAAATTTGAGATTCAATAGAATAGAAACTTTTCAAGTAGAATAAAAATTACCTGCACTCACTCAGCTCATAAAAAGAACTTTTGAGATAAAAGTCTTTGTGGTGATAACAAGTAGAATCAGAGACCATTAAATGCTTTAAGAGTAAGGAAAACTTCATGAGCAAAACCTTTGGGAAAGGAGTGGGTTCTTGATATTTTGGCAGTGGTGGGGGGGGGGATAGGTAAGTGATAAGGATAGGTTAGAGCAAGAGAACAAGTTGAGATCAGAAATTACTATTGACAATCTTCAGGTGACAATGATTGTTTCATTGCTGTTGAAAAAAATGAGTAGGTGAACTCAACGTGTTCTTTCTTGGTTCTCTATTAGCTATTCTAGTTGCTTAAGATGGTCTTCCCACCAGTGCACCAAAACCTTTTATTGTCTTTCTATAGCTTTGATCTCACCTTCATAATATTTTAATGCCATGGCTTGATCATATTTGCTCTCTTATTAAGGGGTCATCATGAAGGGAGAAGTCACATGGTATTATGTACCACTATTTGGTACAAAGTCTTATACTTTATAGGCACTCAAAATACTTCATTAATGCGTGAATGTTTGAATGAATTAATAGTGAACCTATACATAAGTTAGCACTGCATCTCTTGAGTAATGGACTGAAAGAATATGTTGATGTTAAATTGTCGAGATGTTTGAAAAACATGGTACTGAATTTGGGTGTCATTCAGTAAACAATATTCTTAGTGCATTTCTTTATTGAACCTCAAATAAACATCCATACAAGTGTTGTTTTGAATTAAGTTCCGTGTTAAATTCTGAACATAAAAGGATAGTTAAAACACTCTGCCGGGATATTGCAGAACAATACAAGGAAACAGATAAGCAAATGACTGCAATAAAAATGTGGAATGGTTTTATTAGACATATTTTCCAAGTATGTAAGAACACAGACAATGTTTTCTTTTATTCTGCATTTGAGGGAGTTGAACTATAAATGTTCCTCAAAAGAGATGTAGATAACATCCCTCAATGAGATACTTTGAGGGACTTAGGCATAAGCGAGGGCTGTGGAGGTGAGAAAAACAAGACTAATAGTAAAGAAGTTTCTCCACTCCATAATAAAGAGGACTAGAAGGTATAAAAGTTGCTGAATGAAAGGAAATTGATAAGTAAAAAAGACAGTTTACATAGTAATTTTGGGAAAATATATACGAAAATATTTAAGCAATCTAGATGATATTGCAAGAAAAAGAGTAGCCCCTTCAGATGCAAAATCCAAAGTTATAACTCAGACCCATATAGAAAAATACTAAGTAGGTAGTTTTTCCTAAAACCTATCACATAAATTGTTCTATTTGTTTTTGAGAGCCACATTAGAACAAATGAAGATAAAGGACAGCATTCTTGCTTAAGGTTGGTGTTAGAATAGTAATTTCCATATAAAATTGGACCCAGAGATGGCTATTTCTCAGTGAAATAATGCTTACAAAAGTAATACCCACTTAGTGAGAGACTTGGTGAAGAAAGAGGTATTCTGTGTCTGGCTGAGTAGAGGAAAACATTATTTCCTTCAAGAGTTTCTATCTCCAAGTAGTCCTCAGATGAACTTGGATTCAAATTATACTCCTTGTGTGGTACAAGACACCTCAAACCAAAGACAGTTCCTGACTAACTTCTCTCAAGTAACTGGCAAGAACAAATGTTAATCCTCTCCTGTGGATTATCACTTAAATCCAACCACAAAGAACACCCATGGGTAATGTTTTAGTGATCCCATAAATAAAAATTCCAATAAGCATGAGAAAACAGGCTGTGATAAATGAGAAACAGATCCAGAAAGAATAAATATTGTCTAACAAATTCAGCATAGAAATTGAGTATTCAAATATTTAAAATATAGTAAAGAAATAAAAACAGATTTGGATAACAGTAAATGAGAATTTTAGAAATAAAAATCAGAAACGTAAGTAAACATTCTTACACAAATCAAAATACTCTAGCTGAAGAATTAATTATATGTCTTGAAGATAGAGCTGAAAAAAAATCTGATATGACATAAACATACAGAATTTAAGATATGGAAAATGTGAAAGAAACACTAGGATGATAATAAGAGGAGAAAGTGGTTGGTTTCCTATTATAGTGCACTTAGGAAAAATAACATTTAACTAGAATTTAAGAAGAGAATAAAAGTGCTGGAGAAGGCAAAATTTATAATACATTGTGAATTTTCCAGAACTTAGGAAATATGCCAATTCAGTTTAGAAAGTATAACAAGGAGAAGGTATATAAAACAAATACAAATATAGAATTATTAAACTATATAGTAGTTAGTAAGAAGAAAAAGAAGTTAGCAGAAGAGAGCAGTTCTCAAAAATATGATAATTAACCAAAAAAAAAGAGGAATGAAACTGTCTGTAGTCCAGTGGTTAGGGTGCTTACCTTGCTCTCACCAATTCAGATTTGACCCCTGGCACCACATATGGTTCCTGAGAACAGAGCCAGGAGTAAGCCTTGATAATAGCTGGGTGTGCTCCCCTCAAAAGACAGAAAGGAATTAAACTAGATGTACTTCAAAAATTATGGTGAGATGAGTAAATTTGGAACAGACAAAATGGATTGAAATTATAAATAATTACAACTACCAATCAATAAAACCAATTTATAAAGGAATAAAAAGTCTAAAATGCTTTGAGTATCCAATAGCATAAGTTTGGAATTAAGTACTCCCTCCCAAAGAAGCCATACAAGACAAATAGTTGTACAGGAAATTCTATTCAAATATTCTATTATATCACTATTCTAATCGTCACATCAACACATTTAGAAGGTCAACCAATAGAAAAGAAGTCAGAAATTATATACAAGCATTACAATAGTAAGGTTACACAAATTACCAATAGCCTGCAAAACAAAATTCAACTTTGTGAGTCATCAAGATTCAAGTGAAATCACAAATAGATACTTTGCACTTCTAGATTGAAAAAATAGAAACTTTCATAACAGGTATGTGGGCTAGAAAGTAGATCAAATAAACTCTCACACACCATGGGTTATTGTATAAGTTTGCCTCTTCATTTGGAATAGTTGAAAATTCCCTTCTCTGTAAGGAATTTATATTAATGCTACTTCTAGATATGGGTGCAGGGAAACTTGCACTAGCCTTCAGGAAAGTACAAAGGAAATTATTTTCAGAATAGTATTTTTTCAAGTCAGGGAAAAGATGTTACTTTGTAGATTTTGTACATTGTTGACAATGTACAAAATTGTTGCCTTTGTATGGGATTGAAGGACAGATAGACCTGGTTTCAAAATCTTGGCTCACCTATTTGCCATCTGCATAACCTTAAGCAAGCTGTTTTTACAAAGCCTTCGTCTTTGTCTCTGTGGACTGGAGAGAGGAAACCAATCTTAAGGATTGTTGTGAGAATTATATATATGTCAAACACTCAAAACACAGCAATGTTCCATGATGTCAACTATCACTATGGCTCCATTGAACAGACTAGACTATGCAAACATAAGAAGGAGAAAGAGAAAGAGGAAGCCAGCTGCATGTTGAGATCTCTAACATTTCAGTCACTTGTAAATAAGGGAAAAAATCTTTATGGCTGTCCAAATTTCAAATCAGAAAAGAATGTTCTAAGTAAAATAACAAGTGCAGTTACAGTGTTGTTGAAAAAGGACAGAATTTAGGAACTGAGGATCTGCATTTGAACCCTGTCCCTACTATATGTTGGATCTAATTTTGGACCGGTCTTTTTATTTCTAATTTAATCACCTTGAGATACACAGTTACAAAGCTTTCATGATTGGGTTTCAGACATACAAAGTTCCAACACCATCCCTCCACCGGTGTGTGTGTGTGTGTGTGCATTGGTGTGTATGTGTATATATATCTATATATATATATTTATCCCTTCACCAGTAGACATTTCCCACTATCCTTCCTTCCACTCTCCACCCTTTCCCCACCCCTATAGCCTGCCTCAATGAGAGGAAATTTTTGATGCATCAAGCTTCTGAGAATGAGAGAAAACTTGCAGAAAAAATTACCACATGTAGGTTTTATATAAATGTATCAATACTAGCAATAACTTCATTTCCATTTATTCTACTTTTTCACCTTTTTGTTTAATTTTCTCTACACTGCTTTGCTGATGATGAGGTCACTGATTCCTTGAGCTCTCCCTCCTATTCACCAAAGTTGTCAATTACAAACCTTTATCTTAGGGTCTTCTAGAGAATTAGCTCATGTGATCAATTAATTGTGTATGTGAATAACTATGAACTCTCCCTCTCCTTCTTACATTTTCTTATCATTGGTACTTTAAGTATAAACTTTAGGGAGATAAAATCTTTTACTTTTTCTTCAATTTGAAAAACACCCTTCAAAAACATTTTCAGCTCTCTAAGATTCTAGGTTTATGTTATGTCAAATTACTAGATGAGACTCATTAAGTCTAAAAGACTTCCACATCTTGCACCCCAGAAAACCCTTATTCCTTATTTTTTGTATATCAAATTTAATGTCTTCTCTATCCCAAATAAATTTAGAAATACTTTTGGAAGAAATACATATGACTTCATAACTTGATGCCAGAGATCATAATTATTATGGCAATATACAATTTCTTATTTGTCGCACAAAATTACTTGCCAACTATCGTTTGATTGCTACTCAATCCTTGGAGAAGAAAAAGGAGTAGGAGTCTGTGAGCCTCAGTTTACAGATGAAGAAGCTGATGCCGGGGAGTTTAAGAAATTAGTATAAGGTCGCATACCTAGCTAGTGGCCAAATTTAGACACACCTTTCTTGGACAACTCCTCCCTGCCTAGGCTGCTTGGTTACACCTACCACCTGTGCCAACCAAGAAAGAATGGTAGGTGTGGAGAGCCCACAGAGAGTTCCTCTGTTAGTGCTTGTTATTCCCAATTCCTGAGAACTAATTGCCAGATAGGGTCATGGTGCAGGGCCAACAATCTTTCCAGATGTCCAGAAAACCAGCTACAGGCTGCTTTTCCTCACGCATCCTCACTCTTGCCATGTAGTCCCTCAGGTTGATTACTGGATGCAAGAAATACTATTTTCAGTATAAACGAAGAGCAAGTACTAAGTGCTGCCTACCCCTGTGTTCCTTCTACCTTCTCCCATTTTCACAGCTCTCTGGAGGTTTCCCTTATCTGGAACAACAGGTAGTTTGTCCTCTTCCAGCACCAATGTTTGAAATGATAATTAACCAATCTTCCTAATAACAATAATCAAGCCTTGCACGTCAACGGGCCTGGAGTTACAGGATCCTTTGTGGTCATTAATTAATTCTGCACCCAGCTGCCCCAAGCAGTAGGTCACCTTGATCATTTTCAGGGTGTGGCTGAGTTATTATCACAGGCCAGGTGTCTTTCCTAAGATCACCCAGCAGTGTCTGTGGCCCAGTCACCCCTCAAGTGGAGGAATCAAGGTTATAGAGTCAGTCTTGCCCTTGGCATTTCAGTGCAGGGGTACAGCACTCAGACTGCCTTGTTCCCCCATCTAAGCATCTATGTCCTGGTACCTTGAGGATCTTGAGGTTGTCTAATGCAATAATTAACATTACTGTGTTACTGATTAATAAACTTACTTCATCCCCAATGCACAAGGTATGTGCATTTTACCCGAGAGTCTTCTCAAACTCCAATACATTCATCTGTAGAGATTAAGTTCTAGTGGTAGAATTCCAGGCATTTGACAACAGTCATTGATGTTATTTTTGAACAAGGGCTATTTGGGAAGAAGACATTCACGCAATCCTATGGGTCATGTATGTTTGAGGATCTTGCTGACACTGCCCTCAAATCTCTGGTCTTAATAGTTTGGTCATTAGATCACTCTTGAGGATCAGAGTTAGGCTTCAGACTTGCATTCAGGAACAATGCAGTAATAAGGAGTTGGAAGCCAAGTCTCCCTTAGAAACCCAAACAGTGAGTCAAGCTAAACTTTGTCCTTGGTACAATCTGGACAGACTCAGCATGCAATACTCAAACACATGAATTACAGCAGTTAAATGAATATATGTGTGTGAGGGTGTGTGCATGCTTGCATATGCATGGACCTATGCATGAGACAGAGCAGCAGAGATGACCACCTGAGACATGGGTCCTGCCCATGTCACTCTAGACAGGAAGTCTGTGAGAACCAAATGAATGAAGTCTAATAAAAGCACAATTCATGACAGTGATAGTTAAACTTTAAGTCAACTCTCAATTATGCATGCTAATGGGGAGCCAGAGAGCACAGGGACGCAGAGACTAATCCCCAGATATTTATAAGAGGGTTAGAAGTAACCTGGTTTACTTCTTATCTGTGTCAAGCTATTATTCCTAGAGAGGAATTGACCATGATTGGAAATCAAGAAGGCCAGATAGGACTAGGGATGCCTATGGTTTTGGGAAGCCATGTTGAATATTTGTGGTTTTCATGTAGCTCTTTATACAAAGGGGAAGTCCAGTGCGATGTATCTGGATGAAAACAATTGATTAGCATATGAGTTTGGCTGACAAAACTGAGAAGTTTTCAGAGCAAACTGTCTTATCCTAGATTAAGACTAAGGAATTTGCCTTTTCCCTTGTGCATCTTTGGGGGAAGCACCGAGGATAGGTTTTTAATCAGATGAATTTGAATTCAAATTCCGAGTTCATCCTTTTATAAATGATGTGGATTCATTGAATGGCTTAATTCTCTGAGCCCTGATTTTTCTGGCAGAGTTTCTGTGATGAATAAGCAAGATACTAATTATGATTCTTATTTTTGATAATAATTGTTAACATGTATTGAATATATCCATATAAATGATTTGTAAATAGCTTGTGAATACATAGCAGGAATCTAGGGTGCAGAAAAGTGGTATGTAGATACTTCATAAATGTTCATTTCCTCAAGAGAGCATATGTAGTTATTCTGTTTGGGTTAAATTGAAAGGATTAAATTGCCATGACAATGAAACAATGAGAACATTACAAAATTGTGGTTTTACTTAGAAGGTGTGTTTGTAGCAAGATCTTACTTTTTTCTGTTTGGCCTTGTTAATTTAAAAAAAAATTTCATCTTGGTGATATGAAAAGAAATCATGGTTGTAGTGGAGGTTGTGCTAAGAAACCCAGAAGGTAACTCAAAGAGCTGGAACCTGTTTGCCACCACCAGGCATGACTTAGTGCAGCCCTCGAAACCCTCAGCACTGTTGGGCTCTAGCAACACTGCACTTCTAGTGAGCATTGAACCATAAGACTCCATTGGCCAAGCATCACATAGAGCAACCTCTGAGTACTGCTTTGTAGCCTCTTATCGCTCCCCACAAAGGGTATCTCTCCCACATGACACCTTCCCTATTTGGTGCAGATAGGGCTTGGTACTCAGTACATGGTCATTCAGCAGGACTTATGATCATTGTGCAGTTTTGCCGGAAAAACTGAGTTGAGTGTTGAATGTTAATTACAATGCACATGTTTTCCCTGTTTTGTTTTAGAATTATAAGGTGTATCAAAATCAATTCTGGGGTGAATAGTCGATTTGTTTACATAGTGGAAATATGTATTCTACATATACTTATATTTCTGATATTTGCCCACTTCTACAAAATTAAGTTTGAATATCTACCTGGTAGGTTTTTACTGCAGTTCAATCTACATCTGACATCTACATTTGTATTTAGAGCCAAAATTCATAGACTGAGAAATGAGTTCAGATATACCTAGCTCACTGCCTTCAGTCATAGAAGACTGTGTTTGTAAGAACAGTTAGGGATTGGAGAGGACACAGGTGTCTTTAAGTACTTGATGATTATGTTTGAGAAATGAACGAGGTACATTTGTCTGTAAGATGGCCACAGTTACAGGATAAATGCAAGGTAGAACTTTTGTGTAATAAAGCTGGTTTTGACAAGTACAAATTTCAAGTTACTTGATACTGTTTGATGTGAGAGAAACCACATTGGGGTTGTCACTCCTACAATGGAGGAGAGAAGTTGGGCAAAATTCTTCCACAGGCCACCTCCTCTGGATCTCCCAGATTCCATCCTTCCAATACAGGTGGCCCATGAGTAGAATGTGGCTGGTGAAACTAATAACTATATCTATCAAATTTTAAGAACTTTAAATATGATCTCAGTTAAGTTTACCACCAATGCTAGTTTGCAACTATGAATAAATCCTTCTTTTCACAGTTGAGATTTATAGAGGTTAAGAGATTTTCTCATAGTTGCACAGCTAACTGGAAGAGTTGAAACTCCGAGCCAGGTCTTTGGCTTCTCAACCATACACTCTTTTTTTTTTTTGATTTGTTGTGTTCTTGCTTTTTATTTTTTTTCTGTCTCTCTCTTAAAAAATATTTTTTTTTAATTTTTTTATTATACCACCGTGAAACACACAATTACAAAGGTGTTCATAATTGGTTCTTGGTAATACAATATTCCAGCACCCATCCCTCCACCAGTGCCCCATTTCCACCACCAATGTACCCCCCCTCCCGTCTCCCCATCCGCCTTAATAGCAGGTACCCCAGTTTCCTCTCTTTCTCTCTCTATCTCTCTCTGTCTCTGCATCTCTCTCCCTCTTATTTTACACATTATGGCTAGCCCTGCAGATATTTAGAGTTTGTCACTTAAGTCTCTTTGTGTATATTCAGTGGTGAGTTTTAATCTGCCATTACCATTTCCCATATTTATTAAAACACTGGTATCTATATCCTATTAATGAATGCAGTCATTCTATATCTGTCCTTTTCCTTCTGACTAATTTCACTCAGCATGATAGACTCCATGTCCATCCATTTGCAGGTAAATTTCATAATTTCATCCTTTCTGACAGCCGCATAGTATTCCATAGTGTAGATGAACCACAGTTTCTTTAGCCAGTCCTCTGTTCTCGGGCATTTAGGTTGTTTCCAGATTCTAGCTATAGTGAATAGCGCAGAGATGAATAAAGAAGTACAGATAGTGTTTCTGCTATGTGTTTTTCGGTCTCTAGGGTATATCAACCATACACTCTTATTTCCAGCTGCATGCTGCTTTATCAAGGAAACCTACTTTATCTCCTTGTCCAACCACATCTCCTGTGGCCCCACTCTTCCACCACAGGCTCACCTGGACAAGCTCAATTCTGTCAACCATCACATCAGACTTGAGATCATTGTTACATCCATGTGTGTTCAAACCTCAGTTTGACATTCCCTTGCAAGCTCATTTCCCATCTCTTTTTGGGATTTGGTGACAACCTGTATGCCAGACTAAGATCTTCCCTTGTTTTCTAATTTAGAAAGAATCTTTCCTTTATTCAGTCATAATAAAGGAGGATCTCTGACCTCCATCACTGTTCCAGAGTCAGGGACGCTGTCTTGTTTGCCAAGGCATCGAAAATCATATGGGCTGGACTTGTAATGCGATTTAGACCACTGGACTAGAGCCGTTACCAACTGGATCCCACGGAATGTCAAAAAGATCACGTGGCTGCCCACCTACAAGATGGTCAGGCTTCTTCGTCAAGATCCTGAAAGAACGGTTTGAGCTCTTTGTATTCCTGAGTCAACCAGATGCCATTGGGCTACACAGGCACATGATAGGGTCAAATGAAAATATTACTGGCGCCCACTTGAGCAAATTGACGAATAATGGGATGTTAAGTCAAGTGATCAAGTGATTCAGTCATAACTAATAGTGTTTAATATACAAAATAATGATCCCCAAAGATATTCATGCTCTAATTCCTGGAATCTATGCATATTACCTTATTCAGCAAAAGAGATGTTGCAGGTTTAGTTATGACTAACGACCTTGAGATAGATATAGAGTTCAGATCAGGGTGATCTCAAACTGATCTGTCTTTAAAGTAGAAGAGAAAAATCAGAAAAGTGTGTCAGAGAGATGGACTATGAGGAGAACTGGATCACCTGCTGAATTTGAAAAATTGGTAATGGATAAAATTATATGATGACCTCTGAAAAGTGGGGAGCATTCAGGTGACAGCTAGCAAAAAAGGAATGGCAGAAGCTTCTTAATTTATTATAGTCCCATTTGTTTATCATAATTTCTGCTTGTTTGGTCAATGGCTTAAACCTTAAAGATGCCTCTAACTTCAATATCAGAGAGTTATGCCCAAGTTTTCTCAATGTAACTTATAGATTCAGATCTGTTATTGATACCTTTGATTCATTTTGATTTTTTTATGTCTTATGCTCTTTTTATTCCTTTATTTATTTTTCCTTTTTTTTTTTTTATTATACCACTGTGAGATATACAGTTACAAAGATGTTCATAACTGGGTCTCAGTCATACAGTGTTCCAGTACCCATCCCTCCACCAGTGCCCCATTCCCACCACCAATGTCCCCACATTCCCTCCCACCCACCCCCCCAGCCTGACTCTATAGCAGGCACTTTTCTTTTCCTCTCTCTCTCTCTCTCTCTCTCTCTCTCTCTCTCTTTCTGTCTCTCTGTCTCTGTCTCTGTATCTCTCTCTCTTCTTTTTTATACATTGTGGCTTGCCCTATGGGCGTTTTGGGGTTATCATGTAAGGCTCGGTGTGTATATTCAATGGTGAGATCCATTCTGACATTATCATTTCACACAATTAGTAGAACACTGGTATACATTTATTCCCATTAATGAATGAAGTAATTATATATCTGTCCTTTTCTTTCTGACTAGTTTCACTCAGCATGATAGTCTCCATGCCCATCCATTTGCAGATAAATTTCATGACTTTGTCTTTTCTGACAGCTGCATAGTATTCCATTGTGTAGATATACCACAGTTTCTTTAGCCAGTCTTCTCTTCTCGGGCACTTAGATTGTTTCCAGATTCTGGCTATCGTGAATAGAGCTGCAATAAATATAGAAGTGCAAATAGTGTTTCTGGTATGTGTTTTTGGGTCTTGAGGATATATTCCAGGAGTGGTATTGCTTGGTTGAATGGGAGTTCAATATCTAGTTTTGATTTGGTTTTTTGTATTCACTCACTTGATCACTTGATCACTTGACATCCCTTTTTTTGTCGATTTGCTCAAGAGGGCACCAGTAACATTTCCATTTGTCCATATCACATGCAAGTGTAGCCCAATGGCGTCTGCTTGCTCCAGGAATACGAAGAGTCTCAAATAGTTCATTCAGGATCTTGACGAAGAAGTCTTACACCTTGTAGATGGGTGACCATGTCATCTTTTGACGTCCTATGGGATCCAGTAAGTATAAGCTCTAGTGAAGCGGTCGTCTCCAAGTCGCATTACATGTCCAGCCGTCTGATTTTCCACAAATGAGCCAGTATCCCTGACTCTAGATCGTCTACGGAGGTCAGAACTCTGGATTCCTTCTCTCACTTGAGTGAGGTGTGATATTCCAAGCATAGCTCTTTCAATTCCTCTTTTGGAGAATGAATAGCGTTCTCATCCTGCTTTCATAGGCCCCAGGTCTCTGAAGCATATGTTAATGTGGGTAGAATGGTGGAGTTGAAGAGATGTGCCCGGAGCCGGAGGTTCTTTGTTCTTGTAGCTATTTCTTTGATGCTCTTGAAGGTTTTCCACACTGCTCTCTTCCTCTTGTGCAGCTAAGGTGCTAGGTGCTTGGTGTGACTGCGAGCTTCCAGCCTCCGCAGCCAGGAACACCGAATGAGAGACACTCCAGACCCACAGCTGCACCATCTCACAGCCACTCTGTGGCCACGCGACAGACTTAGACAATAATGGTAGTTAGGACCAGGCTTTTCCCAGGATCGTTCACATTTATACACTGTAATGTTCATTCTAGTCGCAAAGAACTGGGGAGGTTGATGGGGAATTATAATGTCACACTAGAACTTACTATTGAATATACACATAGAGATATCATAAACTGTTAATATCTGTAGGGCAAGCCACAAAGTTTAAGAGAAGAGAGAGAGAAATACAGAGAAAGATACAGGTAGAGAGAGATAAAAAGAAAGAAGAGGTGTATAGGGGCAGGCTGGAGTTGAGTGGGAGGGAGTGTGTGGACATTGGTGGTGGGAATGGGGCACTGGTAGAGGGATGGGTGCTGGAACACTGTATGACAGAGACTCAATTATGAACATCCTTGTAATCATATATCTCACAGTGGATAATAAAAATTAAGGGAAATAATAAAATAAAATTTAAAAAAGAAAAAAAAAGAAATGGTTTCCATCCTATTTTGTTCCTGTGATTGTTTTAGTTATTTGGAGAGAGGGACACTTTAGCTATTTGGAGAGAGGGACAGTGATACAGTGTGATATGGATGTTCTTATGGAGACTCTATTGAATCTACATAATGCTTTGGGAAGTGTTGCCATTTTGACAGTGTTAATCTTTCCAGACCATGAGCAGGAAAAATGTTCCCATTTTCAGATGCTCTCTCTTTCTCTCTCTCTCTCTCTCTCTCTCTCTCTCTCTCTCTCTCTCTCTCTGTGTGTGTGTGTGTGTCATTGAATAACCATAAAATAGACCATTACAGAGCTGGTTTGTGATTGGGTTTCTGTTATACAGTGTTCCAAAACCCATCTTCCCACCAGTGCACATTTACCAACACTGATGTCCCCAGTTTTCCTCCCCCAAAACCTGCCTCTATGGCAGACACTTTCTTCTTCTTCTTCTTCTTCTTCTTCTTCTTCTTCTTCTTCTTCTTCTTCTTCTTCTTCTTCTTCTTCTTCTTCTTTCTTCTTCTTCTTCTTCTTCTTCTTCTTCTTCTTCTTTTCTTCTTCTTCTTCTTCTTCTTCTTCTTCTTCTTCTTCTTCTACTACTACTACTACTACTACTACTCTCTATTTCTTCTTCTTCTTCTTCTTTCTTCTTTCTTCTTCTTCTTCTTGTTCTTTCTTCTTCTTCTTTTTCTTCTTCTTCTTCATCTTCTTCATCTTCTTCTTCATCATCTTCTTCTCCTTCCTCCTTCTCCTCCTCCTCCTCCTCCTTGTCCTCCTCCTCCTCCCTGCTCCTTCTTCTCCACCTTCTTGTCCTTGTTCTTCTTCCTCTTTTTCTCTCTCTTTTTCTCTCCCCATTCCATTCTTTTCTCTCCTTTTGTGCATTGTGGTTTTCAATACTGACATTTATAAAGATTTCTCTCTTGTATTTCTTTATTTTCATATAGAAAAATCCATGAATATTTTGGTGTTGATTTTGTAATCTGCTACTTTGATATTCAAGTCTATTGTTTCTAGGAGTTCTTTTGTAGAGTCTTTTAGGGTTTTTTATGTATAGTATGTTGTCGGGCGCTCCGGGGGTCCCCGACAGTGCCGGGAAGCGAAGTTCCCTTCTACCTCCGAGCCGGCAAGGAATAGATGAAAACTCAGGAATCCGATGCAGTTTTAAAAGGCTTTACTTATCACAGGTTCAGGCACACAAATCAGCAAAAGGACAAGCCCGGTGCTTAGGATTCCAGGCTAGAACCCCAGCCACGTGTAGGCCAAGATGGCGGCCACCACGTGTAAAGGCTTTGGGAAAGGAGAAGACTTCCAAGCAGGGCGAACGCTCACAGCAAGCAAGAGCCCCCCAAAGAAGCACACGAGAGTGAAAACCGGCTGGTTTATACCCCCTGCAACTCAGACCTTCCTCCCACTGTTATGGAAAGCAGGGAGGGTCAAATGTCCTTAGGTAATCCCTCCCTGTACCTCACCTAGGCCCTTCAGTATGCTAATGTTTTGAGCCAAATGCAGCGGCCCTTAAAGGAGTCCTGCAACAGTATGTCACCAGCAAATAGTAAGAAACTGACTTTTTCTTTTCTTTTCTTTTTTGGGTTTTTAGGTTACACATGGTAAGGTTCAGGTGCTACTCCTGGCTCTGCAATCAGGAATTACTCTTGGTGGTTTCAGGGACCATATGAGATGCTGGTGATTGCTTGCAAGGCCTTTCCCACTGTACCTTATCTCTGGTCCCCTTCTTTTCCTATCGGGATATCTCTAATAGATTTTTGCCTAATTCTATGATATTAGAAATAATACATTGAATAGTTGTTTGAAAATTGGCCACATTCTCTTGTGCCTGAGCTAGAGGAAAGGCATTCAGTTTTTCATCTTTGAGTATGATGTTTACTGTGAGCCTGTGGTAAACAACTATGCTGAGGAAGTTTCCTTTAGCTCATTTTTTGAGAGTTTTTGAAATCATGAATGGGTGTTGAATATTGTCAAAAGCTTTCTGTTTCTATTGATATGATCATATGATTATTATTTTTCCTTTTATTGATATGGTATATTCTGTTGATTTATTTGTGTATAATAAACCACCCCCTGCATCTCCAGGGCAAATCCCACTTGGTCAAGGTGTTTGACATTTTTTATGTGTTGGTGGATTCAATTTACTATTATTTTGTTGAAAATATTTGCGTTAAATTTATTAGGGATACATTTCTATAGTTTACCTTTTTGTGATGTTTCTATTTTTTTTTTGTCATCAGGGTAATTTTTAACCTCATATAAACTATTTAGGAGAATTCTGTTTCTTCATATTTCTAAAAGAGATTATGATTTACATACCAAAGAAAACAATGATGAAGATACAAAGATTTATCATAGACTTGGAGAAATTATTTTCCTACTACTCATCTGAAAAGGGTTAAAATCCAAGATGTATAAAGCACTGGCAGAACTTTACAAGAAAAAAGTTTGTTGATCTATTCATAGTTGAAAAAGCAATGTGGAAATCTCCAACTATTACTGTGCTTCTATTAATGTCTTATTTGAAGTCTAGTAGCAGTTGTTTTAAGTGTTTTGCTGGCCCCTTTTTGGGTGCATATATGTTTAGTAGTGTAATTTCTTCCTGATATACATACCCCTTAATTAATAAGAAATGGCCTTCATTGTCCCTTCTAACCTCTTTCAGACTGAAGTCTATATTACCCAATACTAGTATGGCCACACAGGCCTTTTGGAGGAGTTTTTTGTGTGGAAAAGTGTCTTTCAACCTTTGACTTTGAGTCTGTGTTTGCTCTATTATTCTGATGTATTTTATGTTGGTAGCAGAATGTTGGATTCGGTTGTTTAATCCATTTTGCCACTCTGTGTCTCTTAATTGGTGCATTTAGACTTTTGACGTTGAGAGAGATTATTATTATGAGATTTTGTGCCATCTTTCTGTTTAAACTTGCAGTGCTTTGGAGTTTTGTCTTATTCTACAGTAGATCCTTTAGTCCTTTTAAAGTTGGTTTTGAGTCCATGAAGTTCCTGAGTTGTTGCTTATCCATGAAGTTGTGCATCTTTCCTTCATATCTGAATGTGAGTCTAGCCAGGTAAAGAATTCTTGGTGAGGCCTGCAGTTCATTGAGCCTTTTCACAATATCCCACCATTGTTTTCGGGCTCAGAGTGTTTCATCAGAGAATTCTGCTATAAAAATTAGGGATTTTCCTCTGTATGTGATTTCCTTCTTTGATCTTGCTGCTTTTAATAATCTATCTATATTTTTTATCATTCTAATTAGGATGTATCTTGAAGTACTCTTTTTTTGTGGGATTGTGAATGATTTTATTTAATTTATAGTTTTTTCTATTCTCTAAATTTAGTATAATCAGAATACATTATTTTACAATCAGGAAAAAAAGCAAAAGCTGTCATCTATTATACAGGCAACTAGAATCATTTCTGCTCAAATAAGGAAACTTTCAGGGAGGATCTTAATTGTAAATAGTTAAGAATGTGCTGGCATGATTGTATAGCAGGTAGATTACGGCCTTCCATGCAGCAAGCCTGGATTCGATCCCCAGCACATTCTATCACCTAAGCACCTGAGAACTGATGATTCCTGAGTGCAGATCCAAGAGTAACTCCTGAGTACCTCAGGGTGTGACTTCAAAACAAAACAAAAAGTTAAGGGATGGGTGCTGGAACACTGTATGACCAAAACTCAACATTGAGCATCTTATGAACATCTTTGTAATTTTGTATCTCACGGTGGTATAATCACTTGAATCCCATTATTCATCGATTTGCTCGAGCGGGCGCCAGTAACATTTCCATTGGACCCTATCACGTGCCAATGTAGCCCAATGGCATCTGGTTGATTTAGGAATATGAAGAGCCTCAAACCGTTCCTTCAGGGTCTTGACAAGGACGTCTGACCATCTTGTAGGTGGGCGGCCACATGATCTTTTGACATCCCGTGGGATCCAGTCGGTAATGGTGGTATAATAAAATATTTAGAAAAGAAGCCTGCATGCCTCCTGAATCTGGAGGCAAGCATTCTTTAGTTCCCGGAACTTCTCAGCAATGACGGCTTTGACAGTTTCTTCTTCATCAGGGTTTTCTTCTTGCCCTTCTGGGACCCCAGTGATACTTATGTTATTTCTTTTGGTTTCATCCCAATTATCTCTTGTCATCTGTTCATTAATTGTGAGTTTTTTTCTATCTTCTGCTGTTGTGTAGATAATCTTTGGAACTCGCCTTGGAGATCACTAATTCTTTCTTCAACAGATGTTACTCTGCTATGGAGGCATTCCATTGTGTTTTTCATTTCATTTACCACATTTTTAATATCTGTAATTTCTGTTTGTATTTTGGTCTGCATTTTCCTCATTTCTTCTATCATGTCCTCTTGTATGTTATTAATTTTGCATTGCATTGCTTCTTTGAGTTCCTTATGCATCCTTAACAATTCTTTCTGAAATTCCTTATCAGAGAGGTTATACAGCTCATCATTATTGCTTGGTTCATCTGGGCTAGTGACTTCACTCACTGAGCTTGATGGAATTCTATGTTGCTTTACCATTATGACTATTGTAGGTTGCAAATGCGTGTTCTTGGATAGCTAGATAGTATAGTTAGTAGGTGTCTGGGTTGTTTACAGAGTTTGGGTGGGTGGCAAGGAGTTTAGGGACAAATGCGCATTGGTACCTCATGTAAGATAAATAGTTAAGTAGTTTGCAGGGATGCGCTATCACATCCACATGGTTTTGAGTTTTAGGATGTGGGTGGCTGGTTCCGGCATGTTCCCTGGGACTGGTTAATTCACGGGAGATGCAGGGATCAAACACATATGGTAGGAAGAATGGGAGGTGTTCCCGGAGGAGTAGGGAGGAAGTGGTCCAGGGCAGTTCCAGGACTGTGTGCCTCGGTCCAGTTGGTGAAAGTTTTGGCCTCTTCCCTGGGGCTGATTAGTTCTGCGGGAGGCAGGGATCATTCAAGAAAAAATTTACCCCATCAAGAAGTGAGGTGAAAAAAATGAACATTTTCTCAAGGAAGGAATGCAAATGGCCAAAAGGTATATGAAAAAATGCTGTGCATGACTAATCATCATTGAAATGCAAATCAAAACAACAAAAGTATACCACTTCACCTCAGAGAGACTGGTACACTCAAAAAAGAACAAAATCAACCAGTTTTGTAGGGAAAATAAGGACCCTCATTCACTGTTGGTGGAATGTAGACTGGTCAAGCCTTTCTGTAAAACAGTATAGATAATTCTCAAAAAAAAAAAAAAAAAGCTAGAACTTGACCTTTCATATGATCCAACAATTCCATTTCTTGGACTATACCCCAAGAGCCCAAAATAAAATGAAGAAAAGATATTTGCTTTTCTATATTCTATTGTAGCACTATTCCTGATTGCCAAAATTTGGAAACAACCCAAGTGTCCTAGAACAGGTGACTGTATAAAGAAACTGCTTTATGGACACAGTGGAATACTACTCAGCCACACACATACACAAAATGAAATCATGCAATTTGCTGCTACGTGGTTGGATTTGGAGAGTATTGAGTGATTATCTTCCTGAGTGAAGTTAGTCAGGAGAGGGACAGACAGAACAATCTCCCTCATATATGGGATATAAAGAAGCATAGTAAGGCAATAACAAGAGCCTAAAGGCAATTGAAACAAAGAACACGAGAACTGGTCCTTATGAGGAAGCTTGTCATTGGGGTGGGAGTTGATAGATCATGAAGAGGAACACTACAACAGTGGTGAAGGAAACTGTCACAGGGGAGGGGTGCTGGATGGTATAAAGTGTTTTGCAGAAAACCTTATCAATATGCAAACTATAATACTGAAAAGAAAAAACATCTGCCATAAAGGAATGATGGGGAATGAGAGGGAAACTAGGGACATTGGTGAAGGAAAGTGGACACTATTGCGGGATTGATGTTGGAACTTTGTATGCCTGAAACTCAGTCATGAATAACTGTGAATCATGGTACCTCGATAAAAAACAGTAAGAAAAATAAAACAATAACCTCCCATAAATATGGAAATAAGGCCCTAAGACCCCAGGAATTGAATTATATTAATAAACAGAATGAGCAGGAAATAATGTTAAGAGCTTCCATAAAAGAACATAACCTGAATTTGGTTTGGTGACAGAATTAAAAATTATGTCTTTGTTCTAAATCACTGAATGCATGACCATTTGTTACCATGGTCATAGAAAATGAATTTATTTTGTTCTAATCTTATTATACAATTTGTATCACTCTACCACTCTAATTTCTTGAGGAAAATAGTACTTTATCTTACTAGCTGCTTATGCCTTTCTGGAAAACAGTATGACTATCATTAAATTTTTTTTTCTCTAGAGCCACAAGCAATACCTAAATTGTTGCATTGCATTGTTTGTATTACCTGTGTGTTTAATAGTGTCTAGGATTAAGAAGCATACAATTAAACCAGCAAGGTAGTCAACTGTGTTCTTTCTCATTACTGGAGCTATATTCCTCCCAGGCATATGAGAAGATCAACCTCTGCCCACTGAGTACAGTGTGGTTATGTGATTTTCTTTGACCAAGAGTTCTGAGCTGGTGATTTTTCTCTCTTCCATTCAGTATGCTACCTGCTGGTGGTCAAGATGTTGGTGGCCTGGTAATCTGCAGTCCTTAGTAATTTTGATGGATAGAGTCTAACAACTCACAATAAACATGTTGCAGACATAGTAAATAGTCTTGTTTCAGCATCTGAGATTTTGTAGCATTTACCACTGCATAATTTAGTTCATCCTGACTGTTGGTCTTGTTTCTGCCTTCCATATTCTAACATCTTTGGGGGAAGGGGGTAATAAATACATTAAAATAAATGCTATACAAAATAGTAATGGAATTGTTAATTGTGATAATTGTTTTGTGTTTTTTCCTTCTAGAATTTACATGCACAAAATTCACATATCTATAAAATTTAGGTATACAAAAATAATTGATGCTTTTTATTACATTGAGATTATCCTAAGCATATTATTCTATGATTAGATTACTTGATGTTTGTGATAAAGAGCATTTAGCACTCATCACAATTTATAAAATGGGTATTGTCCTTTTTTAACAGCACTCTATTAAAACTGAATTTTTAGAGAAGGTAAGCAACCTCTTAAAAATCACTTAACTGGCAGTGGTAGAACTTGGATTAAACCCAGTTCTCTCTGATTCCAAAGTCATTAAATAACAGAGCATATCCACTGTCCGCATGAAGTCAAAATCATGAAGCACCTTAAACGTTTCAGACAACTTGGGATAAGTGACAAACCAGCACCATGATTACATATATTGAGAGAGTGCTGAGTGAAGAGCTTGCTCTTTGGTGGTGGCAGTGGAGAACAGGGCTTCTCATAGACAGTGGGGCTAGAGAAAGGTCAGCATTGAACTAGATTAGCTGAAAGACAAGTATTCATGCATTCACCATGTACAAACTTACTCAACAATTGTTTATTGAGTACCTGTGTCAGTAAATATGGTGGAGAAATGGGCTTAGAGCTACAGCCATTCAGGAGCAAAAAGACAACACAAAGTTTCCTGTTAGGTATCTATCCAAAGAACAAAAGAAAAACACTAATTCAAAAAGATGTCTGCACACATGTGTTCATTACAGCACTATTTACAATAGCCAAGATTGGGAAACAATTTAAGTGCTCAACAACAGATGGGTGGGTAAAGAAGTTGTGGTGTACATACACAATGGACTACTACTTAGCTGTAAGAAAAGAATGATGACACTTTGCCTTTTGGTACAACCTGAGTGGAACAGAGAAGTGTCATGCTTTGTGACATAAGTCAGGAGAAAGACAAATAACAGATGATCTCACTCATGTGTAGGATAGAAAGAAACAAAGCAAGTAAATAGACAATTTCCAATGAATGCAAACTCTTGGATTCTCACCACAAAACTGATGTTATCATAGGGTGAGGGAGTGAGAAGAAAGGGGGAGAGAGTCCAGTCCACTATGGTGGAGGGTATTTGGCAGGCACTCTGGTGGTAGGTAAGATGTGATAACATTGCTCCCTTAGAACATCTATATTCTTGTAATCAACACTTAACTCCATGTAAAAAGTAGAGGTTAAAGAAATTAATTTTAGTTCCCCCAAACAATAAACAGTGATGCTGCCTAGGTACTGGGTTACTGAGATATTGGGGTACTGAGGCAAGAAGAGAAGGGTAACAATTTCCTTATCTTTGGATAAGGAAACAAATTGAGGTAAACTTTTTGTATGTTTGTGGTACCAAGCAGTACCAAGTTTTTGGTACCACTCCCAGCTGGGTGCTTGGGAATGCCTCCTGGAAGTACTCAGGGAACCACATGAGTGGTTCCTTTATGAGTGTTTCTTGTTTCTGCCTTTCATATTCTAACATCTTTGGGGAAGAAAATAAGAAATGCGTTCAGATAAATGCTATGCAAAATAATAATGGAATTATTATTATTATTTTTTTTGCTGCTGATTTACTTTTATATTAATACAGGTAATTATATCCCATCACACTGGAAACATAAAATACCTTGTTACCAAATAAAAGTTGAACTTGAAAAAAGATAACGACTGTGAGCAATGTGTTTTCACATTGTCAGTTGTCACAGATCATAAGACAAATAGACTGGTGAAGGCTTGGAAAGGATAATACACACAGGCACAATGCCAGATGAGAATTCTCTGATTACTAGCAATTTTGGGGCACTGGGATCTGAAGACTCGCTTTATGAATAGGTTTACTTGATGAAAAGTTATTTTACATGATTACTTTAATTCAAAAAGCAAAGTTATGAAATGCTAGAAACTAATTTTTATAATTACAAGCAAATATAGACTTCTACCATGTTCAACGGCATTATGAACAAACATCACACACTGTTATATGTAAATTAAAACTTAGATATGTAATAATCACTTAAATTGCACCTCAAATATACTTCTATTTATTTTTTTTTGTGGGGGCCTACACCTGGTGATGTTGAGGGCTTACTCTTGAAATCTATGCTCATGGATCATTCCTGAAATTATTTGGAGGACTCTACGTGGAGCCTAGGATTAAACCTAGGATGGCCATGTGCAAAGCAAGTGCCTTTCCTATTTCTCAAGACCTTAAAATAAATTAATTCACACTGATCTGAAAAATATATTAACTATAGAAATGATTTTAAGAAAATAAAATAGATTCAAAAAATACTTGGGGAAAATAAATGATCATAAACTCTCACAACCCCATATTTTAAAATTGGTGATTGCAAAACTTAACTCCTAACAGGTAATCTTCAATAAATCAATATTTAACTAAACTTATTTTGAATAGAGTAAATATATTACGGCTAATGGGACAGGAATCTATTTATATAATTTATATAATATTCAATATCATTAATAATAATCCAATTTCATTAATTCTAGGACCATAAGCTGACTAATATTTCCTGAATTTTTTAACACTAAGTGAAAATGGATAAAAAAAAATTTTTATTAAAGAACAAGTATTGGTCAGATACTAGTATGGCTACCCCAGCCTTTTGGATGGGTTGTTTGAGTGAAGGATTGTTTTCCAGCCTTTTATTTTGAGCCTGTCTTTGCTCCGATTGTTCAGGTGTGTTTCTTGAAGGTAGCAGAATGTCTGATTCAATTTTGTGATCCATTTTGCCACTCTGTGTCTCTTAACTGGTGCATTTAGACCGTTGACATTGAGAGATATTATTGTCATGGGATTTTGTGCCATCTCTCTGTATAGGTTGGTTGTTCTTTTTGGGTTTTGTCTCGTCTTAGAGTAGATCTTTCAGTCCTTCTTTTAAGGTTGGTTTTGATTTTACAAAGTTCCTAAGCTGTTGTTTATCCAAGAAGTTGTATATCTGTCCTTCAAATCTGAGTGAGAGTTTAGCTGGATAAAGAATTCTTGCTGAGGCGTTCATTTCATTAAGTTTTTTTACTATATCCCACCACTGCCTTCGGGCTTGGAGGGTGTCTTCTGAGAAGTCTGCTGAAAGTCGAATGGATGCTCCTTTGTACACAATTTCCTTCTTTGATCTTGCTGCCTGAAGAATTCTGTCTCTGTCTATGGCATCCATTACTTTGACTAGGATGTGTCTTGGGGTCTTTCTATTGGGGTCTCTTCTTGCTGGTATGCGTCGGGCTTCTTGGATCTGGATGCCTTCATCCTTTAACTTCGGGAACTTTTCAGCCAGGATGTTTTTAACTGTTTTAATTTCCTTGGGGTTACTTTCCTGTCCCTCTGGGACTCCGATGATTCTTATGTTGTTCCGCCTGGCTTCATCCCATTGTTCTCTGTTCCGTTGCTGATCCATTTTTCGATCTTTTTCCATCTTATGTAGTTCTCTGAGTGCTTTCTGCAGCTCATCTTCAGTCTCACTGATTCTCTCTTCCGCTGCTGTCATCCTACTGTTGAGAGCCCCGATTGTGTTTTTCATTTCATCTACTGAGTTTTTAAGTGATGATATTTCTCTTTGCATGGTTCTCATTTCTGCTCTCATTTCCTCCCCGTAGTTTATTGACTGCCCTTTCGACTGCTTCGTTTATGTTCTCCTGTATTTTATTGGACATCTGCTCAATTTTTTCGTTGAGCTCCTTAAACATCCTACCAATTTCCTCTCTAATTTCATTGTCAGAGTGATCATGCATATCTGTATTCTTTTTTGATTCTTCACGGTCAATTCCTTCATCTGTTCTTCGAGCTGGGGATCTGCGTTGTTTTCCCATGGTGTTGCGGTGTTCAGGGATAGATTCCTCTAGTGTACTGTTTCTTTTTTCTTGAGGGTATTACCTACCCTTGGTGTTGAATTTCCTAGTTTTAGTAATAATAAGCGGCCGCGTCGCCGCCGCCCGCCAGCCGCGCACCCCAGAGACTCTACCTAGGATGCAGGCAGGCCGGGTGAGAGTTCAAAATGACGGTTTACTTCGGTTCCGCTCGGACTTCTGGGGGTTGTAGTTCCACCTTCTGCCGAGACCTGGGGCTCTACCACAGCCCCAGGCGCCCGCCCCGGCCAGCCGCAAGACCCCAGAGACTCTACCTAGGATGCAGGCAGGCCGGGTGAGAGTTCAAAATGACGGTTTACTTCCGTTCCGCTCGGACTTCTGGGGTTGTAGTTCCACCTTCTGCCGAGACCTGGGGCTCTACCACAGCCCCAGGCGCCCGCCTGCCAGCCCGGCACCCCAGAGACTCTACCTAGGATGCAGGCAGGCCGGGTGAGAGTTCAAAATGACGGTTTACTTCCGGTTCCGCTCGGACTTCTGGGGGTTGTAGTTCCACCTTCTGCCGAGACCTGGGGCTCTACCACAGCCCCAGGCGCCCGCCCCGCCAGCCGCACCCCCAGAGACTCTACCTAGGATGCAGGCAGGCCGGGTGAGAGTTCAAAATGACGGTTTACTTCCGGTTCCGCCTCGGACTTCTGGGGGTTGTAGTTCCACCTTCTGCCGAGACCTGGGGCTCTACCACAGCCCCAGGCGCCCGCCCGGCCAGCCGCACCCCAGAGACTCTACCTAGGATGCAGGCAGGCCGGGTGAGAGTTCAAAATGACGGTTTACTTCCGGTTCCGCTCGGACTTCTGGGGGTTGTAGTTCCACCTTCTGCCGAGACCTGGGGCTCTACCACAGCCCCAGGCGCCCGCCCCGCCAGCCAAGCGCGACCCCTAGAGACTCTACCTAGGATGCAGGCAGGCCGGGTGAGAGTTCAAAATGACGGTTTACTTCCGGTTCCGCCCGGACTTCTGGGGGTTGTAGTTCCACCTTCTGCCGAGACCTGGGGCTCTACCACAGCCCCAGGCGCCCCCGCCCGCCCGCACCCAGAGACTCTACCTAGGATGCAGGCAGGCCGGGGTGAGAGTTCAAAATGACGGTTTACTCCGGTTCCGCTCCGGACTTCTGGGGGTTGTAGTTCCACCTTCTGCCGAGACCTGGGGCTCTACCACAGCCCCAGGCGCCCGCCCGCCAGCCGCGCACCCCAGAGACTCTACCTAGGATGCAGGCAGGCCGGGGTGAGAGTTCAAAATGACGGTTTACTTCCGGTTCCGCTCGACTTCTGGGGGTTGTAGTTCCACCTTCTGCCGAGACCTGGGGGCTCTACCACAGCCCCAGGCGCCCGCCCCGGCCAGCCGCGCACCCCAGAGACTCTACCTAGGGATGCAGGCAGGCCGGGTGAGAGTTCAAAATGACGGGTTTACTTCCCGGTTCCGCTCGGACTTCTGGGGGGTTGTAGTTCCACCTTCTGCCGAGACCTGGGGCTCTACCACAGCCCCAGGCGCCCGCCCCGCCAGCCAGCGCACCCCAGAGACTCTACCTAGGATGCAGGCAGGCCGGGGTGAGAGTTCAAAATGACGGTTTACTTCCGGTTCCGCTCGGACTTCTGGGGGTTGTAGTTCCACCTTCTGCCGAGACCTGGGGCTCTACCACAGCCCCAGGCGCCCGCCCGCCAGCCAGCCGCACCCCAGAGACTCTACCTAGGATGCAGGCAGGCCGGGGTGAGAGTTCAAAATGACAATAATGGAATTATTAATTGTTATAATTGCTTTGTGTTTTTCCTTCTAGACTTTACATGCACAAAACTCACACATCTATATAATTTAAATATACAAAAAGAATTGATTCTGTATATTTAAATGGGGATTCTCCTAAGCATATTATTCTGTGATTATAATACTTGATGTTTGTGATAAAGGGCACTTAGCACTCGTCACAATTTTCAAAAAGAGTGCTGTTCTTTTTTAACAGTCACTTGATCACTTGACATCCCGTTATTCATCGATTTGCTCTAGCAGGCACCAGTAATATTTCCATTTGACCCTATCACGTGCCAGTGTAGCCCAATGGCATCTGGTTGCTTCAGTAATACAAAGAACCTCAAACCATTCGTTCAGTGTTGGAGGAAAGGTTTAGCTATTCTGGGAGTTTTGTTGTTTTGCTCACTCTCAGCTTAATCTACTTAAATCAAGGTTCATTCTAATGAGACCTCTCTTCTATGTAAACACTGCTAGAGGGTGTGACAGTTACAGAAGTCACCTTGATCCAATAATTTCTGACTTATACATCTACTAAGACTTCTATGTTTTCTAGATTGGGCACAGCTCCTCTTTATACCCACTGCACCCAACGTGGGACAGTTAGAATTTACCAGGAGACTACCATCCTGGCAACGTTGAGACTATAGGAAGAATATAGGAAGGATCATACTAGTTTGCTCTAAGCAGGCGAGTGTGACCCTTTCAGTACAGGAGAACAAGATACTCAGAATCACCCTGGTGCAGATAATAATAAGAAGGACCTTGTGGGTACCATCTAGTTACATGAAGCTCATGAAATTAAGATGTATTACTTTATATCAGCCCCTCCCTCTCTCTCTCTCTCCAGTGTTTTACATAAGAGATAATCTCCTTAGTCCTTGGCATAACCTTCGTTTATACCTGCAATAAGGTGTGGCACTACACTCTGTTTAGAGTTCTTTGTTGACATGCCCCCCCCGGTTGGATTACTTCGGTGTATATAAGGGGCTGACTTGAGGTCCCTTCACCTTTTGCCTTTTGGTTCCTCAGCCTTCAGCTTTTGGCTCCTGCGGCTTTTGGCTTTTGGCTTTTGGCTTTTGGCCTTTTGCTCTTTGGCCTTTTGCTCCTTCTGGGTATGACTCATTCGGGTAAGATCCTCTCTCTCTTTGGTGGGAGACTTAGGCTCTTTTGTATGGTCTAAGTTCGGACCAGAGCTAAAGTTTGTTCATTATATTGGGGTGCTCTGGAAGAGCTTTTGTACTATTAAAAGACATTTTTGGAACTGCACCCGACTCGTGAGTTTTCATCTGTTCTCCCGGCATCCTCGGAGGTAGAAGAGAACCTCTGTCCCGACACTGTCGGGGACCCTGGCGGCGCTCCCGACAGTTCAGGGTCTTGACAAAGAAGTCTGACCATCTTGTAGGTGGGCGGCCACGTGATCTTTTGACATCTCGTGGGATCCAGTCGGTATGGCTCTAGTCCAGCGGTCGTCTCCAAATCGCATTACATGTCCAGCCATATGATTTTCGATGCCTTGGCAAGCGAGACAGTGTCCCTGACTCTGGAACGGCGATGGAGGTTGGAACTCCGAAATCTTCTCTCACTTGAGTGAGGCGTGATATTCCAAGCATAGCTCTTTCAATTCCTCTTTGGGAGACCTGAATAGCATTTTCATCCCTGCTTTCATAGGGCCCAGGTCTCTGAGGTGTATGTTAATGCAGGGAGAACAGTGGAGTCGAAGAGATGTGCCCGGAGCTGGAGGTTCTTTGTCCTTTTTAGCTATTTGTTCGATGTTCTTGAAGGCATTCCATGCCGCTCTCTTCCTCCTGCGCAGCTCAGTTTTTAGGTCGTTCATCATGTTGCCTTCTTGACCTAGGTACACATAACTGCTGCATTCAGAGATGTTTGTTTCATTGAGAGTGAATGGGACCTCTAGAACTAGTCCATTTTTTCATGACCATAGTTTTGTTGAGATTCAGCTGTAGACCTATCTTTCCACATTCTGGTCAAAGTGACCCAGCATTGGTGCCGCTTGGCTAATGTTTGGTGTTATTAGAGTGATGTCATCAGCGAAACATAGGTGGTGTAGTTGCCACCGCCTATCTTCACTCCCATTTTTAACAGTAATCTGTTAAAACTGAGTTTTAGAGAGGTATCAAAGTTCAAACCCTAGCCTCTTCATACAAGCATGTACTTCTCTATCACTGCTTAAGAATAATTGGAAGGGCTGGAGCAATAGCACAGTGGGGAGGGCATTTGCCTTGCATGTGGCAACCCAGATTTGATCCTTGGCATCCCACCCACATGGTCCCCAAGTACCGCCAGGAGTAATTCCTGAGCATCGTTGGGTGTGACCCAAAAAGAAAAAAAAAGAATAAATGGAAACTTTTGAGAATTTTGACTGTTACTATAGGCCTTTTGAGATGTCAATACCATTTTGAGATCAATGGAAGATGATAGGGAAGAGAGCAGGATTATCAGAGTCAGTGTAGAGAGGCATGAAAACCAGGGCACAGGCGAGTTTTGATTCTCCTTCAAATGGCTTTATTTGAACTTTTATTCCACACATTAATAGTGGCACAGAACATTACTGAATATTTACTGAGGCCTAAAGGAAGGGAGGCACAGCTTCAAACACAGTTGAAATCATTAGGGTCCACCACAAAGCATTTAGTATGGATGATGAGTAATAGGGGATACCAAGCCCACACCCCAGCTTAAAATCCATGTATAATTTTTGTTCATTTTTAGACCACACCCAGTGGTGCTCAGAGTTTACTCTTAGTTCTTTGGTCAGAGGTCACTTCAGGCTATGCTCAAGAGCACATAATTAGTGCTAGGAATCAAAACAGGGATGGCCACATGCAAGGCAAACACCTTAACTTCCTGTACTATCTCTCCAGTTCCACATAATACTTTTGTATATATCCTAAATATAACCTTGGTATCCATGGGAGAATTGATTTCATGACCCCTTACCTGTATATCAAAAAGTTTTCATGCTCAAGTTATATATATAAAATACACACATATATAATTAATATATGATACACATATTATATATAATACACTTATTATATATATACATATATGGTGCATATTTTATAGATATATAGATTTCATACCCTAATTGGCTCAATTGGTGAATACAGAACCCATAGACAGAAAAACGGGATAATTTTGGGTGCCATGGATCAAACCCATGTCAGCCACATTCAAGAGGACCCCAAATTAAAACCACATTATTCAGGGGTATGGACTGTATTTGGTTGATGCAAGAACCAGAAGAAAGGTGGGTGGGTTGAAAATCAGCTTCACAAAATATAGAATGACAAGACCAAGTTCAAATGCCAGATTTGCCTTTTAATATGAGAAGTTGAATAAATCATTGAGTTCAAGTTCTTCTGAAATTGACATGATGATTTTTGGTCTGCAGAACTGCATTACTTGGAAACAACATACACAGAGAATCTAGCATAGTGTTTGGTACACAAGGGGTGATAAGTGGATGCAATTGGTTGTCAATGTCTTGTTCCAAGAATGAACTGTTAGTTTTTGGAGCACACTTGGTGGCCAGGAGCATCATTGCCCCTTGAGGGTAGGTGATCTGCCATCCAGAGTCCCAGGGTGGTTTCAGAGTCTGCTATTAAAAAGCCCTTCTCTCCAAGATCAGCAAGTTTTTAAGGGTTTCTTAAGGAAAATGCCCTCTCTGTGACCTCCAGGCGCAATGCTTGGCTGCTTCTTGCAACAGCACCAAGCAAGCCTTGACTCACCGACCTTACGTGGGTGTCTGGGACCCTTGGGGCCATAGTCAACATTTTATCTCTTGCCACTTGCAGCCTGGTCTGCTCTGAGCTATGGTATGCAGAAACAAACCATAAGCCTATAAGTTTCTAGGAGAGAAAAAGATGAAACTTCTGGGGGGAAGCCTCTTTCAAGATTTTCTCTTGCCCTGTTGAAACCTTACTTTTTCTTTGTCCTAAATATAACTTTCAGTTGGTTTCTTATTATTATAAGGGCAAAATAAAATTGTTGTGGAATGTATAAGAGGGAGAAAAAAGGAAAGAAAAAATCACCAAACAAACCAACCCAGAGACAAATACTCTTAACTCCATGACACTCACTTTCCCTATTATATTTTTTATAAACATGTGTTTGCATATGTACAGTTATGCATATGTACATACAAAAATAATATATTAAATATTACAAATACTTTTATAGCTATTCAGTTATTGAGACTACTAAACAAATTTAATCAGGGAGATATGTAGATTGTTTAGTTTAAATTTTTTTTTCCATTTAAACTTTAAAAAAAATTTTTTATTAAACATTTTAATATACCACCGTGAAATATACAATTACAACGTTGCTCATGTTTAGAGGTTTCGGTCACATAGTGTTCCAGCACCCCGCCCTCCACCAGTGCCAATTTCCCACCACCAATGTCCCCAATTCCCTCCCCCTCCCATAGCCTGCCTAAATGGCAGGTTCTTTATCTCTTTTCTCTCCCCCTCTCTCTCTTTTCCTTTTCTTACACATTGCGCAATTTTAAATTTTTGTTTTGTTTTTGGGCCACACCCAGTGGTGCTCAGGGCTTACTCCTGGCTCTGCTCCCGGAAATCACTTCTGACTTGTTAGGAGGGATCGAACCCATGTCAGCTGCTTTCAAGACTACTGTTTTCCCCATTTTATTATATCTCTGGTTCCTACAATTTTTAATTTTATGGAAGCCATTGTACTAATTTTTAGGACCACACTTCCTCATATATTTCATCATTTTATCATTTATTAGTAACATCTCATATCTTTCATTATTCCCTTTATAAATTCTAGGAATAACTTTGCTGTCTCAGAATGAAAGTACTATTTTAATACAGCCCTACAATGGGTAGAATTTCTTTCCTATAATTTCACTTACTGAAAAAGAAAAAATTAAAATGTGTATTAGATTCTCATGTGTATTTGTTCCCACCATAGGACTAACCATACTAAAATGGCAGTTGCTTACAGATTCCATAACAGCAGCAGTAACTATTGCCAGTGTAACTCCCTTACTATTTTCTTGTCATAAGATTCAATCCAGTTGGGCTCAGAGGCAGAAATAGACCTTTGCTGGCATTACCAATGACTTGCCATGGAACCAAACATAAAGTTTCTAGCATATTTCCCATCTAGTAAGTGAAGCAAGCTTTTATTCTGGATCATTTGGATCCCTATACACACACACACACTCACACACACACACACACAATGGTCTTCTATTCCATCTGCCTAGTGACACCTGCAAGATTCTGGAGTTCATTGTTATACCCTTCTCTTGGCAGACTAATCTATTGAGTTTGGCTGTGGACTTGGTAAGGAGAACTGACCCGTCAAGAAGAATAGCTTAAAAGGAAAGTCTTAGTGTTGCCATATGACCTGAGGGCTCCATGTGAATCTGTCAAAATAAAGACATAGGAATTAATCATCCCAAATCATAGCAAGTGCCAGCACTGAGCACATTACATGGCACATAGTATAGACACTTTGTTGCAAGTACTTGCTAAGTGAAAACATGGGAGGTGAATGAAACATAGTACTGATGATTTCTTGCCTTATCTTGCTTTGTATTGTATGCCATGCTCCAGAGTCCAGTACTGTCTCTAGAAACCCTTTCCCATGAGAGATTGAGTCACAGTGAAATCAAAAGTTCACCTCCTCTTCAACTCTTGAGCAGAGGGATAGCAAAATGCATGGGTCTGACAAGCTCCACTAAATTAACAGACTGATCTGGCAACCATAATGTCAGCTCATAATAAAAATGTTTCCAGATAAATGAGGTCTCAAAAAGTCACTTGCCAATTTTTGATTATATGGTAGATTTGATATCATGGAGAAAAATTCTATAGTTTTATATCTCTGTGTAAGTATTGGGGGGATAAACTGTTAGGTACACATAATCAAGTAAAGGGAAAATGATACCATTGTTTGTTAAAGGGGAAAATAAATAAATATATATGCATGTTTTCTTATACAGATGATGATAAAATATAACTGTAGTACGTAATGTGGCTCATCTCTGAACACTTCACATGGATTTTATCAAGTTAACAAGTAATATTATGTTACTATATATATATGAGCATATATATATATATATGAGCATATATATATATATATGAGCAACCAAAGGAAGATTAGTGTGACTTTTGTTGATGGGAAACTTAGGAATACTTAAGGAGTATGGGTGTATAAAAGCGCTTTCCTTATCCTCCAGTATAGGTAAGACAGAGAAGGGAACAGTGTGCTAATAATCATTGAAAATGATAATACCAACCTAGAACTGAGCATTGAATATAGGCAAAGGGATAGATATGATAACCTCTAATATATGTATTGCACAATGAGTAACAGAAGGAGGAGAGAGAGAGAGAGGGGAGGGAGAGAGTGAGAAAGAGACAAAGAGAGAAATGAGATAAAGAACGCGCCATAGAGGCAGTCTAGGGGAAGGAGGAGGGAATTGGGGACATTGGTAGTGGGAAATGGGCACTGGTGGAGGGATGGGTGCTGAACCACTGTATGATCGAAACCCAAACATGAACATCTTTGTAATTTCATATCTCACGGTGATATAATAAAATATTTAAATTATAAAATATTTAAATTAAAAAGGACTCTCAAAAAAGAAAATCAAATGATAAGTGTCTATATTGGAAATTTGAGAGCTGACAGTATAAGCAAGTTACTTCAGGAAAGAGTAGTAAGCTAAAAATAAACACCTTTTGAGAGAGCATAATAAGGGTTGGATGAAGTGGAGCAGGGACTATTGTATTTCATTGTAATTTTTTGACTTAAAATAATGTATTATTTTTAAAAGAATTGAATAAAAATAGGGGAGAATGTATCAACAGTGGGAATTGGTTCAGACTTCTCATGGAGGCTCCTAAGAGCTAAGCTTACAGCAAATGCTTGTAAATATTTGTTTGATTTGTTGAAATTTCATTTGAGCTCTCATCTGAATTAAGACATCAATTGTATTAAAGACATTTTTATACTATAAAGTATTTAAAGTTTTTTAATTAAGGCACTGCAATTTACAAAATTATTAATAGTTGAGTTCAGGCATGATTGAGTTCTAGCACCGACCCCATACCAATATCAATTTCCCTCCATCAGTGTCTCAAGGCTTTCTCCCACCTCAGTCTGCTTCAACGCATGACAGCTACATTTTAAAGTTTGGTTATTGTAGTCCGGATCTCTTGTTTTCAGTGTTGACTCATGTTTTCAGTTTGACTCTGTGGTTTAGATATATAATTTACCACAGCTCTATATCATCAATGTGTCGAGGACCCTGCCCCCTGCCCCTATTACTTACTCTCCTGCTTTCCCCCCACCCCTGCACATATTTCTTTTCTTCCCTGTCATCCTTACTATTGTCTAGGGTAACATACTTTTTTTTAAAGTTATAAAGCACAGACCCAGACAAAACATTTTTTAAATTTTTATTATTATGTTTTACATTTTTATTATGCCATCTTGAGATATACAATTACAAAGATGTTCATGCTTGGGTTTCACAGACAAAACGTTCTATATAGACCTTGATAGCCCAGTTGGAGTGGGTGTGAATCCACAGGAACTCCTCATAACATGTGACACTTTTCTTTTCAAACTGGAGAAGGTTCTCTCCTACTCCATGGCCTTGACCTTTTCTGAGTAGCAGGAAGAATTAATTTATGAGGCATGTTTGATCACTTGATCACTTCTTGATCACTTGAATCCCATTACTCATCAATTTGCTCGAGCGGGCGCCAGTAACATTTCCATTGGACCCTATCACGTGCTAATGTAGCCCAATGGCATCTGGTTGATTCAGGAATATGAAGAGCCTCAAACCGTTCCTTCAGGGTCTTGACAAGGAAGTCTGACCATCTTGTGGGTGGGCGGCCACATGATCTTTTGACATCCCGTGGGATCCAGTCGGTAACAGCTTAAAATGTAAACATGCCTCAACCAGTAACAAAAAATATGAGGCATGTTTACATTTTAAAAATTTATTCCCACCAAAGACCTGTGTCTAAGAGATTAATGATTTGGGATTAGGAGTTGTGGTATGATTCCAGGAAGAGACTGAACTAACAAAGAGACCAAAGACCCTGACTCATCCTCAGTCTACATGTCCCCTTGCCCTACTCTACTGAAGGGTGAATGTCATTCCCAGGAGACGTCAGCACTGCTTCTTTAACAATAAAGTTAACCATTGTTGAGTCTTTATGACTTGCCAGACACTGCTTTAAGGACTTCATATGTATTAATTCCTTAATCATCACCACCACACTAAAGGTAGGCAGAGAGGAGGAACCTAAGACTCAGGGATAATAAATAACATGCCTGAGCTCCCATGGTCAGCAAGTGACAGAGCCAGGATTTACACCTAGACAGCCTGACTCCTCAGCTTCTCTTCCCTGCCCCTCTAATACTCTCTTACACGTCTTTTTCACTTCACTGCACTCATATTCCCTTTCAGGGAGACTCTCAATAAGGTATTTGATGTCCTTTTCATTCTCTCATCCACCTCATTTGCTTTAAATTAGAGTTTCAGCAAACATCAGACACACTTAAAACCAAAACCGAGAGAGAAATCCTTCATTGACAAAACGTCTGGCACACACAAGCAAGCCATTTGAAGTCATCAGCGGCAATCGGATACCTATGTAGTAATGGTTTGGAATTAAGAGTTTAAGTCTCACACCCACAGGCTGACACCCAGAGAAATAACTCACTAATCTCTCTGCTTAGTGTCTGGGCAGGGCACTAGGGGGCTGGATTTCTCCTGAGGAGGCCATCAGGAGCCTAAAGGACCCTCTGCATAACAAAAGCAAACTCTGCAAACCACTCCCCAGAGACACTACAACTAGATAGGCTGATGACTGTTCTAGGGACGGGGCTTTGCAGTGAAGAGGTGGGGTAGGAAGGGAGCTGAAGGTGGACCTACCTTCACAACCTCCAACTCATCCTCCACTCTTCTGCCATTTATTCTAGCTCAAAGAGCCTCTTTGTGTTTCTGCAATATTCCAGCCTTTCTCCTGTCTCAGGGTCTTTGCACTTGACATTGCAAAGAGCAAAACTCTTTACCCTGACTTCCTCTCTTCACTAGATCTCACCATGGTCCTACTCCTTCAGAGCAGCCAGGCTGACCACTCAATCAAAACTAGTCGCACCTTTCTTATTCTTGTTTCACTCACATATATGCTATTTGAGAGGTGAGGGTGGGGGCATTTCACAGCACTTGTTTTTGACTAAATTTATGATTTGTTTTACTTTCTTTTTTAATTGAATCACGGTGAGATCCACAGTTACAAAGTTGTCCATGATTTTTAATTTGCTTATTGTATATAGTTTTCCTTTTTCATGAAATCAAGGAATTTGATTTCATGACATTATATAAATGACATTATATAAATGTCATTAGCTCTAGATCCCACAAAGTATTTAAAATGCAAAATTTAAGAAAGGAAGGAAGGACGAAGGACGGAAGGAAGGAAGGAAGGAAGGAACGAAGGGAGGAAGGAAGGAAGGAATGAAGGGAGGAAGGGAGGGAGGGAGGGAGGAAGGAAAGAAGGAAGGAAGGAAGGAAGGATGGAAGGAAGGACGGAAGGACGGAAGGACGGAAGGACGGAAGGAAGGAAGGATGGAAGGAAGGAAGGAAGGAAGGAAGGAAGGAAGGAAGGAAGGAAGGAAGGAAGGAAGGAAGGAAGGAAGGAAGGAAGGAAGGAAGGAAGGAAGGAAGGAAGGAAGGAAGGAAGGAAGGAAGGAAAGAAGGAAGGATGGAAGGAAGGAAGAAAGGGTGGAAGGATGGAAGGATGAAAGGAAGGATGGAAGGAAGGAAGGAAGGAAAGATGGAAGGATGGAAGGATGGAAGGAAGGAAGAAAGGAAGAAAGGATGGAAGGAAGGAAGGATGGAAGGAAGGGAGGAAGGAAGGAAGAGGAAGGAAGGAAGGATGGAAGGAAAGAAGGAAGGAAGGAAGGATGGAAGGAAGGAAGAAAGGATGGAAGGATGGAAGGATGAAAGGATGAAAGGAAGGATGGAAGGAATGAAGGAAGGAAGGAAGGAAGGAAGGAATGAAGGAAGGATGGAAGGAAGGAAGAAAGGATGGAAGGAAGGAAGGATGGAAGGAAGGGAGGAAGGAAGGAAGAGGAAGGAAGGAAGGAAGGAAAAAAGGATGGAAGGATGGAAGGAAGGAAGAAAGGAAGAAAGGATGGAAGGAAGGAAGGAAGGACGGAAGTAAGGAAGGAAGGATGGAAGGAAGAGAGGAAGGAAGGAAGGAAGTAAGGACGGAAGGACGGAAGGAAGGAAGGAAGGAAGGATGGAAGGAAGGGAGGAAGGAAGGAAGGAAGGAAGGAAGGAAGGATGGAAGGAAGGAAAGAAGAAAGGATGGAAGGAAGGAAGGAAGGATGGAAGGAAGGAAGTAAGATAGGATGGAAGGAAGGAAGGAAGGAAGGAAGGAAGGATGGAAGGAAGGAAGGAAGAAAGGATGGAAGGAAGGAAGGATGGAAGGAAGGGAGGAAGGAAGGAAGAGGAAGGAAGGAAGGATGGAAGGAAAGAAGGAAGGAAGGAAGGATGGAAGGAAGGAAGAAAGGATGGAAGGATGGAAGGATGAAAGGATGAAAGGAAGGATGGAAGGAATGAAGGAAGGAAGGAAGGAAAGAAGGAATGAAGGAAGGATGGAAGGAAGGAAGAAAGGATGGAAGGAAGGAAGGATGGAAGGAAGGGAGGAAGGAAGGAAGAGGAAGGAAGGAAGGAAAAAGGATGGAAGGATGGAAGGAAGGAAGAAAGGATGGAAGGAAGGAAGGAAGGACGGAAGTAAGGAAGGAAGGATGGAAGGAAGAGAGCTAGGAAGGAAGGAAGGAAGGACGGAAGGACGGAAGGAAGGAAGGAAGGAAGGATGGAAGGAAGGAGGAAGGAAGGAAGGAAGGAAGGAAGGATGGAAGGAAGGAAAGAAGAAAGGATGGAAGGAAGGAAGGAAGGATGGAAGGAAGGAAGGAAGGAAGGAAGGAAGGAAGGAAGGAAGGAAGGAAGGAAGGAAGGAAGGAAGGAAGGAAGGAAGGAAGGATGGAAGGAAGGAAGGAAGAAAGGATGGAAGGAAGGAAGGATGGAAGGAAGGAAGGAAGAAAGGATGGAAGGAAGGAAGGAAGGAAGGAAGGAAGGAAGGAAGGAAAGGAGGGAGGAAGGGAGAGAGGGAGGGATGGAGGAAAGAAGGAAGGAAGTAAGGAATGAAGGCAGGAAATGTGTCCACAAAAGAGAAGGAGGAAGGCAGCCTTGAACCCATGTTGTCAGAGGGGAAACAAGGACTAACTGGGAAGTGTCATCATCTTCTGCCTATATCAGCTATTCAGTTTGCCTTTCTTCCAACCCCACACTGAAGAAACGATCCCAGACTCAAGGAGAGTGCATGGAAACTTTATTTGGGGATTATAACTCTTCTGGGGAACTAATGCCCTATCTTGAAGCAGAGGGAAGCCTGAGTCCCTTTTAGATGTTTTTGTGGTACCATTTGAGATTCACCAATGAGCAGCAAGGCCACCTTCCATAGTAGACTGTCATCCAATCGGTGCCGTCCTGACTCCTGTTTCTTTCCTCACAAGTCTCTAGCTAAGGGCACCTCTGCACTATTGAGTAGAATCAGATAACTCTTAGAGCCAGGGTGAAACTTTCTCAAGTTTATAAATGCCCCTCTCTTATTTTTTAACACATTCTGTCTTGACTGGAGTATGGAGACCATTAGGGTAGAAGCGTCAAGATCAGTCTCGGTGGGGCTTTCAGCTCAAGCCTTTTCCCTCCTCCTCAAGCCCCACCCCTGTGTGGTGCAACCCCGTCCTAATGGGTCACCAGACTGGTGAAACCTGAACAGTTAAAGACCAGAGGAAGCACTTGATGACAAGAGGTGGGGAGCTGAGCAAGTGAAGGTGTGGGGGCTTCCCGGAGGGGCCCAGGAGGGAGGGGGAACAGACACCAGAATTATTTACTTTGAAATAGAGTGGATTTTACATTTCAACCTCTCTGTTTTTATCATGGCAAAATCTTTTAAGGTCGTTGTGAACGCAGCTCTGTATGCGTTGTTATGCTATTTGGTTTTGATAAAAAGTGGCATTGTACAAGATGTTCCTCAGCCACGTAAAACCTCTCTGCATAGCTAATGGTGGCACAGAGCCATACCACAAATTGTGCAATGCAATGGCAGGAAAAACAGAGCTGCTTCTCAGGGATTAAAGCTGGTACTTCATTTTGAACTTTAAGAAAGAGACTGAAGGAACAGAAGTAATAGCAAGAATGAAAAAGGAAGACAAAGGAGAAAAACTGAATGAAAGGAAAGATTCTAGGAAAGCAGGAAAGAAAGAATAAAACAATAGATGGAATAATGGAAGTAAAAAAGAATGGCACAATGCAATCACTAAAAATAGAAAAATCTCTATAAAATAAAATCCAGGATGATTTTCTTGACTTCTATTGTTTTCCATTTCCCTTCCTGTCCAATTCCAGGCTGAAGCTTTGTTGTACTTATCAGTACAGTCTTTTCTCTTCTCACTTAAGACCGGGAGTCAAAATGTCTGAGGTGCTTTTCCCAGTTTAGCGGTTGCCAGAAGAGTTGAACAATGCTCTTTCATTAGCTCCAAGGCCCAGCTTTTTTCTTCATTGAAGTCTGATCATCGAGTGCTCATTTGTCAGAAATCTCACTGAGTTGTGTGGAGAGAATACCAGTTCATTTTTATTACTGTGTTTTGTCCAATTAAACACAAAAAGCTAAGACTTACCCAAAGCTCTTTGGAAAGAGTCCTTAAAAGCAAGGCAGTGCAGTAGGAGGAGTGTGTGTTTTGGAATCAAAGAAAAGTACACCTGGATTATATGCAGGGGTTTGATAAGGTTAAAAAGCTTTTAGGTGTGCAATAACTTGGCTCTTTTGTTGACAACTCATATCATCTTACTAGAAAATTGTGGGTTATCATCTTATAAAATGCAAATATAGAGGCTAGGAGATAGCTCAGTGGCTAAGAGTACCTGCCCTACAAGTGTGAGGTCATGAGTTCTGTTTGTAGTACCGTCCACATGTTCCAAGTGCCATCTTGGAAGCTCTGCTGGTGGTACCTGACAACTCTGCTATCTGTGATACCTAGCACTGAAAACAATTTCTTGTTGCACCACAGTGAATGTGTGCATGACCACTGCAACAAAAGGTGAGCACTGCAACTAAAAAGATGAACAAGCACCAAGCCAGGAGCGCAAAGTGCGTGTATGGAGGTATGCATGTATGCATCACGACAAGGAAGGGTTTTGCATGCCAGCACCATAGCTAAAAGGGGTATCACTGTATCACTGTATCACTGTCTTCCCGTTCATCATTGGTTTACTTGAGCAGGCACCAGTAACATCTCCATATGTCCTGTCTCATGCTAATAGAGCCCAAGGGCATCTGCTTGCTCCAGGAACATAAAGAGCCTCAAACCATTCCATCAGGTCATGGGAATGAGGTCTATAATTGTTACTTGTATTTGGTATATCAAATACGACATGGGTAGCTTGCCAGGCTCTGCCTTGCCAGGCTCTGCCATGAGCTAAAAGGGCAGATACTCACCTGGCAGGGGAGGTACCATGATCACAAAGGCAGTTTTTCCCAGGGTAAGGTTAAGGTTGATCCGTTGCATTCTGCATGTGCTGACCCCTGAGATTTCCCCAAATGTGGGACTCTTAAGTTCATGATATGTGGTAGTGGGGGACTGCATTCACATTCTCCCATAATGTAAAAAATAAATAAAAGGTAATGACCCCAGCAAACACTGCAATCTGATGTAACCCTAGCAACCAACTACCATCAATAAAATGCGAGGAAACCATAATCAAGTGCATGTGCAGCACGGTCAACCAAATTTATTCATAACGTCCATCTGATTTCTTAATCTAGAACTCCTGAATTTGTGTTGCAGACGTTAAAGTATCTGACCCCACATCTGAGAAAAATTCGACTGAGATGTCAGAAATTAAACAACTGGCTTCAATATTGTGCTGCTTCTAAAGTCTAAGATCTGGTGGAGAAAGAAGTTAATTCAATGGTGGTTGAGTCCCTGGAGAACCATCTCCGGAATCATTATAAACAAGAGAGAAATAGCCTGCTAATGTGAATGGTTGGTAGTTGAGTTGGAGGAACTCAGTGAATTCCTCTTCTGTTCTCATCAATGGCTATGTAACATCAATGTCCTCCCTTCATAAACAGCTCAACATTTTCTTAAGAGAACCTAAGACTTCCAGATCCCTCTTTTACTGAGTTCATTACCCTATCCTCCTTCCATTCACAAAGGATAAAGAAAGGCTAGAGGACCATGGGGTACTATTTTATATGCAGACCTTCATGCATGCTGTAAATTCTGCATGAAGAGCAAGCCTTTCTTTATCCTTTGTAATAAATTCATCTTTGTAGTCACACACCAAGATTTAACTCTTCTGTACAGCCTTTCCCAACTCCTCCTCCTCCTTGAAAGGATTCATCACTTGTACCACTTGTATCACTTGTCTTCCCATTGTTCATCAATTTGCTTGAGCGGCCGCCAGTATTGTCTTCATTTGTCCCTGTGGCATGCTAGTGTAGCCCAATGGCATCTGCTCGCTCCAGGAACACGAAGAGCCTCAAACCATTCATTCAGGTCATGGAAATGAGGTCTATTATTGTTACTGCTTTTGGCATATCGAATATGACACGGGTAGCTTGCCAGGCTCTGCTGTGTAAAGTAAAATCACTATATACATACATATACCCACCCAAGATAAGTAGTAAGTTTCTAATTTGTACTGGGGTACAAAAACAATTTTTTTCCTCAGAAACCCCCCACTTGCACTGGAGACCACCACCCCCAGCATCATCCCAGGACCCTGTCCCCAGGGGTCAGTGTCCCCCACTATGGGAGACATTGGTCTAGAACATAATGGGCCTGGGACCCCCAGTTGCAGCATTTGCCTGCCCAAATGCTTCACGCTTGCTTGCAGGCCTTCACTGCTGCGCAGGTGTGGCAGGAACTCACCTGAGTGGTGATTCTACATGCTCAGGCACAAAGTAGGATGGGGCTGAGGTGGAGGAAGGGGGCTCAGGGGGCAGTTCAGGTCTTCCTGCGCCACCACTTTCTGGTTGGAGAAGCAAAAAATTTCACAATTCAGAATCTGAACCAGCCTTTCAGGAACCTTAGACAGTCGTGAAGACGGAAGCGGGAAGCGAAAACTCTTGTGACGTCATCTTCATTGTTGAGCTTGGCTTGTAACTTTGAAACATTTCAAGCCCTACTCTGGAGGTTTCTCCATTTATGGGACCTCCTTCCCCAGGTCCCATAAATTCCAAGGGTGCGCCTGCACTTCAAGCGTGAGGTGAGCTGAAGGCAGGCTAGGATTGGGAAGAGTCGAGAAGGATTTAAGATGGTGGATGCCAGGAAGCAAGCAGAGGCTGCCATAGGGCACCGGATCTCAGCTAAATGCTGCTGACAACTTCCGCTCTTTCAGCACCCTCCACCTTCAGACTTCCAAGGTGTTTAGTTCTTCCCAGACATTCCAGCTTTCCAGACTCCTGGCCCATGTACCTTCCTTTCACAAAAATACATCATTCCTTTCACCAACTCATGCAGGTACTTCTGGAACTTTCTTCTTGCGATACCTGGTATTTGGGGGAGAGGGAAATCCACACAATGCTCAGCGGCCCAGGCTGTCCCAGTGGTATTGGACTTGGTGCTATCCAGGTGCATCAGTGTTAGGGGCCACCAGGGCCAACCCAGTGCTCAGGTGGGGGTTATGGAGTGCCTGGGATGGTGCTACGTCTGTAGTGCCAGACGGATTCCAGAAGCTTATTGGAAGTATTTCACGAAGAGCAGAGTGACTCTCCCCATGTATCCGACCATCCAGAACTCACAAATGCTAATGTCTTCTTCAAGTCTCTTAGGAAACAACCAGTCAGCTGAGGTCCCTTCAGCTAGTTTTCTCCAGTTCAGTTCCTCTCTACCCCGTGGCAGACTACTAGTTTTCTGAATATGATGGTTTCCTCTTGCTGTTTCTGCATTTTCTCTCCATAAAAGGATTCATCACAACTATTTTTGGTCTTCTGGGTACCCTGAACAGACTTCTCTCACAGTCCCTGGTCTTCCTTTCATTCACTTGGAAATTTTGATAACTTAATGTCTGATTCATTTCTGTATTTGTAATACTAATAAACTATGTCTGATAACATAGAAGGGTTCAAAATTAATTATGAATAAAAAACAAAATTAATTATCAATGAATAATAAAAGTTGATGTTAAGGATAATTTGTCCTTCAGAAAATGTATTTCTTTTTATGAGTGTATGTACTTTAGGTGACAATTTTGTAACTCTGCAAAACATGTTACCATCCCCACGTCCAAAGCATCAGTACCTGAGTATCCCCATTCCTTGGATCCTCTCTCTCTTGTATACTGGTGATCTCAATTCTGAAGTCATATTCCAAAGGTTTGTCTTCATTGGATGTTTTCTGTTTCCTTGCTTTTTCCTTTATATTCTACATAGTATTGATTCCATATGGTATTTGTATTTCTCCTAACTTATTTCTCTTAGCATGGTTCCTCATCAGTTCCACTTATGTTTTAACAAAATGTAATTCATCTTTTCGAATAAATTTTGTTTTGTTCTTTGTGTGTATGTGTGGGTATTGTATGTGTATGATACTGATGTTTCTATGCCTCTGCTACTATAAATTCTGTTATAATAAATAAATGTATTTACATATTTTAGAATTAATGCTTTTGTGTTAACTGGGTAGCTACCTAGCTGTAGATTTGCTGGATCATATGATCTTTTTAAATATTCATACTTCTTTACATATAGTCTGGTTCCATTTGCATTCCCACTCAGCAGTGTATGAAAGTTTCTTTCTTTTCACCCCTAGCACCAGCCGTTGTCTCTGATATAGAACCTTTTATTGTTGGGGTTGTGGTGGCTAGGGAATGCAGACACTTGGTTATGGTGCTTATCGGAGTTGAATATTTGACTGCTGTGTTCATAGTCAAATATTCATGACTATGAACATGAATATTCATGTTCATAGTTATAGTATGGTTATAGTATGCTGTAGAGCACGCATCTAGCTATGGCTGTGGGGATCACAAACCACAGTGTCACCAGGATTGCACTCAGCACGTGGAACCACAACTGGGGTACTCTATCACTAAGTCAAGTCCCTAGATCCTTATAGGTTTTATTTTAAACCATTTTTACAGTCTGAGATGATATCTTACTGTTTTATTATTTGCATTTCCATGATAATTGATGAGTGTTTTCTTGGTGCCTATTGGTCTTTAGTGCATCTTCTTTGGTGAAGTGCCTGGTCATCTCTTTCCCCCTTTTTTCTCATGGAGTTGCATTTTGTTGTTTTGAGTTTTCTGAGTTCCTTCACTATCACTATTACTATCTTCCCGTTGATCATCTATTTGCTAGAGCAGGCACCAGTAATATCTCCATATGTCCTGTTTCATGCTAGTAGAACCCAAAGGTCTCCGCTTGCTCCAGGAACATAAAGAGCCTCAAATCATTATATTAGGTCATGGGAATGACCTAATATAAATGTTACTGGTATTTGGCATATCAAATATGACACAAATAGCTTGCCAGGCTTGCCATGCAGGTGGCATACTCTTGTAGTCACCTCTAAATAAAGTAATTATTGATGAACCACGCGGCCGCTAGCGGCTGCGCGAGCCGATCTGTGATAGTCTGGTCTGCTGGGTGGAGTTGTGACAAGAGGGAAGTCGGATGTGGAAAACGGCGGCCTCCATGGAGTCAGGGGGTCATCTGGCTGTTGTGAGGCTCTGCTGGGGTGGCAGGCCAAGGCTAGAACCCGCCATGCCTCCCAGGTGCCTCGTGAGCGACTGGGCACAGGGAGAGCAAGTAGCAGCTCTGCCCCATGTCCGAGAGTCTCTGGTTCAGCATACCTGGGTCGGATTGAAAAAAAAAACTGCTTCAGGGTGTGTGTCGATGATCCGGGCTGTGATAGTCTGGTCTGCTGGGTGGAGTTGTGACGAGAAAGAAGTCCGGATGTGGAAAACAGCGGCCTCCATGGAGTCGGGAGTGGGGGTCATCTGGCTTGTTGTGAAGCTCTGCTGGGGTGGCAGGCCATTATGTAGCTTTATTATTAGCCCTTTACCAGAAGTACTGTGTATGAGTATTTTACTCACTAAGTAGAATGTCTTTTTTGTTTTAGTATAGTTTCTTATACTATGCAGAGATTTTTAGTTTGATATAACCCCCTTTGTTTATTTTTTGTTTTGTTTTCTATGTTAATGGAGTAGAATCCTCAAAGACAGTATTAAAGCTAATATCACAAATGACTTTTGACTATATTTTCTTCAGTGAATTTTATGACTAGGGATTTAATAGTCAAGTTCTTAATCCATTTTGAGTTAACATTAGTGCATGATATGGTACGTGATAATAGTGAATTTTTTATTCTTTTGCACATGACTATCCACTTTGTAGTTACTAGACAGAACGTCCTTTCTCCATTTAATGTTCTTGATTCCCTTTTTAATAAATTAATCCTCAATGTAGATGAGATTTATAATTCTGTATCCAAAGTATTTATTTTTCATTCTTTTTTGATGGGGGAAAGTAAAGATTGTATCAGATCCAGCTGTGCTCAGGGGCTATTCCTGTCTCTGTTTTCAAGTATCACTCTTGGTGGTGCTCAGGGGCTCATGCGCAGTGTATGAGAAGATGGGGATTGCACCAGTGTAGGCTAGGCAAGCAACTTAACTCAAGTACTATCACTCTACCTCCCTTTCATCTTCTTAAATATATGTTTATGAAATATCTGTAAAATGATTGAACTACTTTTTACCCTTTCTACCCTTATTTATTTTTTATCTGATAAATAAGGGCAAAAAAAACTTTTACCCTTATTTATTTTTCACATTGATGATTATTTGCTGACTTTTAAATGTTGTAATGAAAGATTATATTCTGAAGAATTTAGTATTTCTGTTTCCATCTTCATTAGGTGATAAATACCAAAACAGATATTTCTACACAACTTTTCTATATTCTATATCCAGCATTCTGAAGAATTATGTTTAGCTTACAGAGCTGTACATACATGAAGTAGCTGACTTGGTAACAAAAAGCTAATGCACACTGACGACTGGTTCTTTTCTAGTTTCTGCTCCAAGTTTCTTGCAGTTATTATTTAACTTACTGGTGATAAGATCCCTATAATCACTTACTGAATAAGTCTCTTTTATTAAGATATCATTTAAATATCATGCAATTCATTCTCTTTAGTTAAATTTTTTTATGTTTTGATAGGAGTACATATAGTTGTATAACCATATCAAATAAATCACAATCTAAATCTCAAATATTTCCATTCCTCTGGAAAGTATTTTATGCCTTTGTAGTCAGTCCTGTCTCGCTCACTCCCAGGTATCCATTAATTTGTTTTATGTCCCTTTCCAAAAAGTCAAATAAATGGAATCATACAGTTTTCAATCTTTTGTTCTGGCTTCTTCCATTTTGCATAATGCATTTTAAATACATCTTTGTTGGGAATTACTTACTTTTATCATCCCACTTTACATAGCAGGAAACTAAATCTCAGGCTGGTTAAGTGACTCAATCAAGCTTACAAGTGGTGGAGCCAGAAATCAAACTCTGCCAGCCTGATTCCAGGTCTGCACTCTTCTTCAACTCTCTGCATCTCTGCACCAGGGGTCAAAACACCTGACCCAAGCCTGGCTCATGTCAGAACATGCTAATGATCTTGGATAAACATGTCACTTGTTGGGTTTTCTCCCACTGTACAACCACGGGGCTCATTTTGTTTATAGATATCCCAGGTACTGTGTGAAAGCATGAGCTTCATTTTGTTCTTTTTTTCAGATTGGCACAGAAGTTGCCTAAAATTACAGCAGAACAGCTAATTTTTTAAAAAAACAAATGTTTGGGGCTGGGGATATAGTACAGTGGGTAGGGTGCTTGCCTTGAACGTCGCTGACCTGGATTCAATTCCTGGCACCCTATATAAAGCTCCCCAGCACCATGGGGAGCTATCTCTGTGTAGCTCAAGGAGTAAGCCCTGAGCACAGCTGAATGTGGCCCCAACAACAACCATATTAACTTTTTACATGTTCCCTAAATTACTTTCATTCTCTGCCTTCTGGTTTTTTGAATCTTAGTCCTTAACTTTGCCATACAATTGAAATCTCTGTGTGGTGAATACTATTCCTATTGAGTCATTAGTTAGTTTAGTGATTTTCTAGCTGCCTAATCTTGAGTAACTAAATTAACCTTATAAAATATCCAATGCTTATTATAAAAAAGGCACTCAAAGTCTATGTTGAACTTAAAGTAGAAAAGTGTAAATAAAGCAAGTGCCAAAAATCTAGTAACAATGTCGTCAACATTGTTTCCTTGTTTTCTCTCTGTCACAGTTATCACTAGAATTGAATTACAGTCTCAGGTGCAATCATGTTCTGAATATACAAAGAACTACGAAACGCATTATTTTATAAATTAATTATGAGACATGTCCTGACTGCCCACACCCTGGGCTGGTCGCAGGGTGGATCCAGACTCGCCTGAGCCATGGAGAAGATTCTATTGTACTCTTAAGTTCCACCTGCTCACAAGGATCTCAACACATTCATTTTGTCAAATATATATATATACATATATATATATAAATCAATAATGAAACTAATAATTGCTAATATTTGTCAAGTCTTGACAGGTTCCCACTTCAGTGGTGAGAACATATTGAATATATTTTCTTTATTAATATCAATAATATTTCTTTATTCATAAGATTCTTTAATCTTATTAAACAATCATTCTCCAAGACCCCAGAAGTCCTGCTATTCAACTCAACTCGGGAAAATAGGACTCAGAAAGGACATTGAACAATATGGCAGGCAAATGACTAAGCTTGGGTTTAGATCTCAAGACTAGGCTTTAAGCAACAGCCCTCAGTGATCTTTATCTCTCTCTTCACTAGAAACTTAACAGCAAAAGCTGTTGGGCTGCCATGATACCCAGTTCCCAGGAACACCCCCTGCCTGTTTGTGTGAGTGATGCTGTGTGAGTGGGGCAGGGCACTGCCGGCACAGCCTCCAACACAGGCCTGCTGCCAAGAGGAAGACTCGAGCTCTCCTTGGCAGAAATAGAACACGTTTTATCCACAGTTGAGTCTACAAGTAGTTGTTGAAACTTTTAAAAAATCTGCTTGGCTATCTGATGATTCAAGGACTCACCTAGGAATGTACAGTCTGAAACCAAGTCCTTGATGTTAGAGAGAGGACGAAGATACAATCGGGAAGAGTCAGGTCACCCAGGCTACCAAAGCTCACCTGTCCAGCAGTCCTGCCCAGGCAGAGAGCACAACTTCCTGAGGAGGGAAGAAAAGGAAGAAGGCCCAAAATGACTTCCATGTGGTGACAGACTCCAAGATGCATTTCTCAGAGCCAAAGGTGCATTTCTCAGAGCTTTATGAGATTAGAGAAGAAGTGCACTCTCAGAAAATGTTCCACGGGCCGGAGCGACAGCACAGCGGGTAGGGCATTTGCCTTGCACGCAACCGACATGGGTTTGATCCTCGGCATCCCATATGGTCTCCCGAGCACCACCAGGAGTAATTCCTGAGTGCAGAGCCAGGAGTAACCCCTGCGCGTTGCTGGCTGTGACATTAAAAGAAAAGAAAGAAAATTTTCCATACAGGAATTGTAGCAGAAGCTTGAGATCATAAAAGCACTGTGGATATTTGATGATTATGATCTGACACTGATAAAAAGGAAAATTGTCCAAGATTCCTCTCTGAATCAGAATGCTGTCTTTTGCAAATGAATTTCTCTCCTATTCTTTCTAGTGACTTCCTCATTTCGCTCTATAGACTTAAACTTTCTTTGATATTATAAAATTATTTCTTAAGTAACAATTTCCAAACTTGGGTGGTTAAAGCCACTTTAATACGTCATTTTTCAGGGCCAGAGAGTCAATATATTAGGAAAAGCACTTGCCTTACACACCACCAACATGAGTTCCATCCCAGGCACAGAGTGCCAAGTTAAGACCTGGGCATCATCAGGTGTGGCCCCAAACAAAACAAAAATATCTCTTTTTTGTGTAATAATTTTAGTATTCTCAGCCTCAAAAAATACTTCGCATTTGTATTATTATATGACCAATTTATACAATTTAAGAAGCCTTGTGTGCTAAAAAATTGCAGCTTTAGAAACATTCATATACAAACATTGAAATAAAAATATTAAATAATCACAATTATTAATATGATAAAAGTACCTTCTAGGCACTGCGTAATAGCATGAACGTTGGACTCACATAGGGGACAAATGCCCTAAACCTCAATTCTAGAGAGATTTCCGAACACAAGGTATAGACTCTCTGAAGTTTTCCACGGAGAGAGGAAGTCATAGACATGGAGTTAAATTACCTGGTTCATCATCTATGGAAGATGTTTGCAAGTGCAGAGCCCTGGACCTGTCAAAGGGCCCCCAGATGATTCTCTGCTCCTTTTCCTCTCATTTGCAGGGAGACTGCTATATTCCTAGTTATCTAGAGAACAAAGAAGGAAAGAATTAAAAGCTGTTGCCAACTTCCATTCCTTTTCACCAGAAAGTAAAAGTTGTTACACATCCTTCCTGGATAGATGCTCCCCACCCCAACAGATGTCCCTAGATGTCCCTCTAAAGATTTGAATGGCCAGACGCTATCACATGGCCATCACAGGCTGTGGGAGAAGCTGAGAGCAAGCATTTAACAAGGTACAGAGTGCTCCAAGTCAAGGTTCAGTAGCAACAAAGGACGGATATTATGTGAATAAACAACATCATCTGCTATTAGAGTTACATTTATCCAAAGTTCAGTAGGACAAAAGTTCATCCTTGCTCTCAGAAACCTTATACCTAACCTGGAGGCAAATATGATCTCCCCCAAAAGTAACTACCTGTTCAGCATGCAATATGCTGAACAGGTATATGCCTCTCTGAAGACACTTAGATTTTCTGGGAGGGTCAGGACATTTTTCTAAGGAACTAACCTCATTGAAAAAGAAAAGACATGCTGGAAGAGGGACAGCAAGCACAGAGGTGCAGAGATGTTTTTTTAAAAGGTGCTTCATGAATTGGGGCCAGAGCAATAGCGCAGCTGGGAGGGTGTTTGCCTTGCACATTGTTGACCTGAGTTCTCTCCCTTAGCATTCCCATGTGGCTCTTGAGCTCCACATGAGTGACCCCTGAGCATAAAGCCAAGAGTGAATCCTGAGCACTGCTGGATGTGACCCCAGCAACCCACCCCAACAAAAGACACACACACACACACAAAATAAGTTTTTTTTGCAATTTGCTGCTATGTGTATGGGTCGGGAGATTATCCTGAGTGAAGTTAGTCTGAAAGAGTAGCACAGACACAGAATGATCTCTCTCATTTGTGGGGTATAAAGAAACATAATGGGGATAATAATAAACACCCCAAGGCCATAGAAACAGTGAGCAAGAGCTCTGATTTACAGCAGGAAACTTGCCATGGGGAGTGGGGGGGAGAGTAAGTCAGGAAAGGGTACAATACGACATTGATGGTGGGAAGTGGTCGCTCTGAAGGACACCAGAACTGAAAGTAGGTATAAAGTGCCTGCATTTGAGGCAGGCTGGGTGCTGGAGGAAAACTGGGACATTGGTGGAGAGAAGTGGTCACTGGTAAGAGTGGTCACTGTTGAAACTTTGTATGACTGAAACTAAATCATGAATAACTTTGTAATTCATGGTGATTTAATAAAGAAAAATAAGTTGAAAAAGGGAGCTACATAAATTAATAGTTCCTGAGCCTGAGTCCAGAGTGCAAGATGGAAGGCAAACAGGTAGGGACAAACTTGATTAGGAGGAAATCAGGCAGAGGAAGCCTTGGATCAGCTGGGGGCACTACATCCTGTTTGCTCTGTGGAGAACAGCCTAGGAAGGGCAGATGACATCAATGGTTATTTGTTTGTTTGGGGGCCACATCCAGCAGTACTCAGAGGGTATTCCTGGCTCTTTCACTACAGAGATCTCTTCTGATTGCACTCCATGGACCATATTAGTTGTAAGGTTCAAACCCAGGTCAGCTGTATGCAGGGCAAGCACCCTACCTCCCTACCTCCTGCTCCTGTCACCAAATCCCTTTCTTTTTTTTCCTGGCCCTGCATCACTTCCTTGGGTGAATGTTCTTCCATTCTGTGACAGTCACAAGGCTACATCTTTGACTCTCTTTTTTCTTCTTTTTATTATACCACTGTGAGATATACAGTTCCAAAGATGTTCATGATTGGGTTTCAGTCATACACTGTTCCAGCACCCGTCCCTCCACCAGTGCCCTATTCCCACCACCAATGTCCCCAAATTCCACCCCCCAGGCTGCCTCTATAGCAGGAACTTTTCCTCCATCTTTGTCTTTCTTGGTATAGGCACCACAATTTCCATCCAAGCACAGCTGGAGTTCTTTACAGGGATTAAGGAAAATCACCAGACTCTCCTACAGGAGGCATAAACATGTAACTGCCAGTAGCTATATTTCCCTCTGTTAAATAATGTTTGCCTGGGGGACAAATAGGTAAGACACTAGTAAAATAATCTCATATCCTCGATCCCTCTTACCTGAAATGAAACTCTCCAGGACTCAAGCAAAAAACAGTTCAAACTATTTAAGACAATTAAAGATATATGTATGTACATAGACAATATATATAATATATATTGTTATACAATATATATAATATATATTGCTATACAATACATAATATATATTGCTGTACTATATATAATATATTGCTATACAGTATGTAATATATATTGCTGTACTATATATAATATATATTGCTATACAATATAAAATATATATTGCTATATAATATATAATATATATTGCTATACAATATATATTGCTATACAATATATATAATATATATTCTATACTATATAATATATATTGCTATACTATATATAATATATATTGTATATATATATATTGCTAAACAAACTTGATTAGAGTTTCTACCACTTGTAGTTGAAATGGTCCTATAGAAAGGTAACAGAACTTCTGGGTGAATGAAACCCCATTGGTAAGTTTTTAATGCGTTGTCTTTTTCTATTTGGCTATAAGCTGCATATTCCACACACTCCAAACAGGACCTGTCCTGGCTGCAGTACGGAGAAGCATCCCTTTCGAAAGATGTATTTTCTACTGCTCCCAGTGAAATTTCCAGGTTTAGTCAGAAAGAAGCACTGGTTCTCACTAAGCCAGCTGGATGGCACCCACTTCCTGTCCTACAGATGTTGGCTGCCTTCCCAGGTGGTTATCTGATTCCTCTATCAATTAGTGGCATCCAAGAACATATCAGACTTCTGGGAATAATGATGTCCTTTAGCAGCAAATGCATGTGACGGAGCAATTGGTAACTCTAGCAGTTTGGGTGCTATGTAATGAAGTCCTGGGCATTATTTACGGCCTCTGATACTCTGGAGCCTTGCACAAGTTCTGGTAATTAAAACAACCAGTTCACTGACAAGTGTTTCTAAGTTGGCAACTCAGAGTTCCAGAGACTGTAGCACTAACCAATATAGAGCATAACATTGCTTCCAAAAATGTTTACCTGCAGGTTTTAATACCTTTTACACTAAAACTCAGCTGCATACTAGCTGGGTGAGATTGGACAAGTTAACTTCACCGTCCTGAGTGACTACTTCTTTGTCATTTGTCACTTGTCACTTGTCTTCCTGTTGTTCATAAATTTGCTTGAGCAGGCACCAATAACGTCTCCATTCCTTGGGAATGAGGTTCATTATTATTACTGTTTTTGGCATATGGAATACACCATGGGTAGCTGGCCAGGCTCTGCCATGACTCTTGGTTCATCCCAGGGGGCCATTTATTGAGAATGATGAAAAAAACCATTGCTGATCTTTATTGGGTGCCCACGAGGGATGCTAAGTGTTATACATGTTGTCACGTCACTCTGCAAGGGCGGTCATGTTTTGAGATCTTATTTATTTATTTATTTATTTATTTATTTATTTATTTATTTATTTGCTTTTTGGGTCACACCCAGCAATACTCAGGGGTTACTCCTGGCTCTGCACTCAGGAATTACTCCTGGTGGTGCTCGGGGACCATATGGGATGCCGGGATCGAACCCAAGCCGGCATGGGCCAGCCACGTGCAAGGCAAACACCCTACCTGCTGCGCTATCGCTCCGGCCCATGTTTTGAGATTTTAACCTCAGTTTGTAAATATTATTACCTCCAGTACCATTTGGTCCCATCTCTCCTTCTAATAAATGAGGAAATTGACAATCTGAAGTAGTGGATGAATTGTCTAGAATTATACATCATCCTCAGTGAGAGCAAAATCTAGAACCTATATCATTCAAATATAGACAGATGTAATTCAGGAGAGCACTGAGTGGATGACATCCTAAGATAAATAACATAGACCAGAGAGATAGCTCAATTGGTTGGGGTGTACACTTTGTATGCAGAGTGCTTGGGTTTGAATCCCAGCACCTTGTGGTGTCCTGAGCACAACAGGAACAATCCCCCACCCCGGCCCAAGCAACAAGCTGTGAGTAGCTTCTGGACTAGTGTGACTACCTCCCACCCAAATAAAACATCTATATAATAATTAATGCATAATTGGAGCTGGAGTTATAGTAAACATTCTGTTTGGAATTTTTGAGGAATTTGAAAACAATTTTTTGAGATTACTCTTTGATCAGTTAAGCCAACTTTAGATTATTTTTTTTGTCTGTTTGCGGGACATACCCAGTAATGCTCAGGGTTTTCTCTTAGCTCTGCAGTCAGGGATAAGTCCTGGCAGACTTGGAGACCATATGTGGTGCTGGGGGTCAAGCTAAATTGGCTGCATGCAAGACGAATATTCTACTTGCTCTGCCCACTGTTAAGTCAACTTTAGAAAGGAAGAAGAGGCGATAGTTGCCTATTGTTTATTGAGATGTATTAAAAGATTATAGCAATAAGAAATGGCTCAACCTGGTTTATGAATGGACAAATAGATCCATGAACAATTATATATATACATATATATAAAAATGTATCACAGTGTATGGAAAAGATCAGCTTGTTTCACTGTCACTGTATCACTGTCTTCCTGTTGTTCATCAATTTGCTCAAGCAGGCACCAGCAACATCTCCATATGTCCTGTCACAAGCAAGTGTAGCCCAAGGGCATCTGCTTGTTCCAGGGACAGGAAGAGCCTTAAACCATTCTTCAGGTCATGGAATTGAGGTCCATAATTGGACCTAATTATGGACCATCAGCTTGTTTAATGAACAGAATAAATAAAATTACCTCTCTATTAGAGAAAAATTACAATAAGATTCCTACCTAAGGAGGTTCTAAGTTGATTAAAGATTGAAATGTGGCAGATAATACGTCAAATATTTTTAAAAGCAAAGTAGCTTTCTGATATGGGGATGGGAAACATTTTATGAACAAATTAAGGAATCTTTTCATCAAAGAAAATTTGGAAAAATTGCTAAGCATATGATGGAAAAGAAAAACCAAATGTTTTTAATAACCTACAATGGAAAAACATCTCGCTCTGTGTAGCATGTATACTCTGCAACTTCAGTGAAGTGAAAAGAAATCCCTCAGGAAAATGGAAAATTGTCCCTTTGGGATAATTTCAGAAGAAGAAATCTTAAATACCTTTCAAAATGTGAAGAAACACTCAATATCATTAATAACAAGTAATTTAAAATCAAGATTATAAGATACCCATTTATACTTATTAAGCTTAAAATTATAAACATATGAGAGAAAAAGATCCCACGTGTGCTAATCTGATGATAGTATATATGAACCCCTTCATCTGAGTTATACAATGAAAGTAACAACGTGCATCCCTTTGGATAAGCCATATCACTTTTTGGGCACAGAACCCAAAGAAATTCTTACCCAGTTAAAAAATGAATAGATTGTATTGTTGTTAGTGATTATTTGCTTACCTTTGCCAGTTAAAGCACTGACATCCCCACCCATCTCCATATAATTTTCATTGTTTGCCTGTTGAGACTCTACTTCTCAGTATCTGTGTGAGTTTGGGAGCACCGCCATGACACAACCTGAGAAAAGGTGAGAAAGCAAGAGATGATTCCCTAAACCAGACTCAAATCAAGAGTGTCCCCAGGGGCCAATGGGGGAGGTGTAGGGATAAGTTTGATTACTAACAGAAATTCTTCATTTACCTGAAGAATGTAGACCTAATCACCCTACCAGAATGTCTTAACTGCTGTCTTCTGCTTCTGTATGTTTTTCTGCTTTGCTCAAGTAGAATTTGATTAAAATAGAATGTGCTCAAGTAGAATTTGACTAAAATAAGAACTATTTTTTTTAGCATGCATCTCAGAAACAAAAGATACAGAAAACTGGAAGGAATTTGTCATTGACACTTTTATTATAGCAATAGAATAGACCAATAGAAGGGACACTTGAGCTCTCTACTGCAGTTGTGTTCATTGTGGCAAATATTTGGGAGTAGTCTCAGTGTCCATTGCTGATGAGCCATGATGCCTATTGTGTGGTATAACATTTGCAGCTAGGGGCTGGAACAATAGTACAGAAGGTAGGGCATTTGTCTTGCATGCAGCTGATTTGATCCCTGGCATCCTATATGTTTCCCTGACCACCTACATGAGTAATTTCTGAGTGCAGATCCAGAAGGAACCCCTGAGCATCACCAGGTGTGATCCAAAAAGCAAAAAACAAAAGCAAGCAAACAAATAAAATAACGTTTGCAGCCAAAACATGCAAAGGATTACATGGGCACATAAAAAAATTCAACAAATGCTAAAAATTCAGTGTTTAGTAAACCATAAATAAACAGAATCCTATATAATTAGTTAACATTAAAGAACACTAAACCACAATACTTACTTAGCAATAGCACCTTTCTATGAAAAGATTAGTAAAACTTCATCTGGTCTGAAAGATTAGAAGATTAGTACAAAAATCAATAAAATGTTTAAATTTATAATAAACATCAAAACCTCAAACTATAGTTTGTAAAAAGTACAGTTCTAGAAAACCTTTTGAGTGCTTTTTCCCAGGTACATCACTACCTCTTATACTATCTATAGTTTCAGAAGTGCAGCAGTCATTCCTATGGAGTTTCTCTGGGTCCCCAGCAGTGTTGGGGTTCGATGGGTTTCCTGGTGCATTTGGGGCTAACTACTATCCTCCCAATCCCACCAATGGTCAAAGGAGAGGGATCACAGACTTGTTGGTAATCAATGGCCCTTTAATTCAAGTCAAATTTGCTAGTTATAGGGCATCCTGAAGGGTTTAGGGGTTCAGTGTTGCAGAAAGGTGATAGAACTCTAATCCTAAAACAATGACCAGATATAAAAGTCCCTTTCCCCAGGGATGGCATCCTGCTCTGTGGCAAGAGATCTGCCCCAGGAAAAAGGCAGAATTCCACCTAAAAGCATATTGCTTTCTCTTTTCCTTTACTGATAAACAATCATATTACATTTACTTTAATAATATTTCTAGTCATCTTGTATAAGCACACTAAGAGACAGAGACTTTTACCTATACCCTGGATTAAGTTTAAACTTTTCTCTCTGGACTCATGATAAAGCGTGGTTTTTCCTGGGGACATCTTATATATTCCAGACTACTATCCTCAGGCCAGGTAATATTTTTCCCTAACCCCATTGGATCCTAAATCAGATGCCTAATTTTGGGTCATGATGGAGTTTATCCCATGACCATGCTCTTAACTTATTATACTTCTTATGGAGCTTAGCCTGTCCTATATAAAGGCCAGGGTAGTTACAGTTTTCTCTGGATTCATCCAAGTCCTCTTAAGGGACCATCTTTTTGGGAGTGTAAGAAACTAAGATCAATCTAAAGGCAACTGAGGTTTAAATCAGGTAAATATTGTGGATGCCCAGGAGCAAAATTTTCAGAGTTAATTAACTCCTAAATTACAAATGCCCAGCATTAAATGACTCCCTGTATCTATACAAAAAAGGACATTGCTCTAACAAAAGAATATGCAAAGGGTCTAAAGGAAAGAGAACAGCAACATTTCACTTACAATATAAAACCTCAGGTCATCAGAAGGCTAAATGCAAATCACAAATCCTGACAGGAGGCCTGAGTAGGAGACAGATGCCTGTTATCAACAGGTAAGGGGAAAAGAGAACAAAGGAGAGGCCAAAGTTAATTACAAAGGATACTGTGCCCTGGTAGGAGAGGATGTGCCCCACTGGTACCAGCCGCTCCCAGCAGGAGGGGAAATGACAACTCCAAGGTTAAACCTGAAATGCTTGGAACTGTAATCCAACAATTCCCTACATCAGAAGTTGCTTCAAACTTCCTTCCCATCATGTGCTATTGAGAACTGCACTCATTAATTTGCATATGGTTCCCCTCTAGTTGATTAAGAAATGCTTGTTTACTGCATGTGCCTGACCTAGGTTTGATTCTCTGCATCCATTCCCGTATAGTCCCTCTTGCACCTTCATGAGTGATTTCTAAGCGCAGAAGCAGGAGTCACCCCTGAACACTGTTGGATGTGACTCCAAAACAAACAAAACAAAAAAGTATGCTTACTACAAATTTAAGGGATTTTATACATTTTAAACAATATTTTAGTTATATTGGTTAAAATCATTTAGTAATCAATCATCACAAAATATCACAAAATGAGTTTTATCTATTTATTCTTCTGATAATTCCACTTGCCATTCCTTTAAGTTTTATTGGAGCAAGTAATATGAAGTTATATGTCTGCCAAGGGACAGGGATGAAATCTGGGGACATTGATGTAGGGAAGGGAATACTGGTGGTGCGATTGGTATTGGAACATTGAATGCCTGATTCAATGTTATTATTATACATTATATATAATGTATAATAATAAACAACTTTGTAGATCAGTGTCTAAAAAAACTTCAAAGTAAAAAAAAAAAGTTGCTTCACATGTTTTAACTACAATAGTTTCTCTGACCCTAAAAGAACTCTATAAAATAAGAGGGTAGATGTTGAAATTCTTAATTATCAATTTTTAATGAGGCCAGGTGTTCACTGGTAAACACCAAAAGCAATTCACCCTGATATGGCATGTAGTATGTGACAATCCTTATTGTGAGCATTTTATAGGAATTAGCACATTTAAATATCATGACAATCCTTAAAAGAAGCTCTATTATTATCATTTCAAGTTTAAAGCAGAGGAAACTGAGTCAAGGAATGACATTGTCATGCTAATATAATCTTGAATTAGATGTAGAATTAGAATCTAGATATTCTGTCCCTAGGGGCATGTGACATACCATGGAAATCAAGCTTAAGATACTCCACTAATGTTGACATGCAGAAAGAAACTCCTTCTCAGACTGCTTTTCATGTCAGCAGTACAGTTTAAAATCATATCTGTACTAAAACCATAATGTCCAAAAAGTAGAGAGAGAGACAGAGAGAGAGAGAGAGAGAGAGAGAGAGAGAGAGAGAGAGAGAGAGAGAGAGACAGGGAGGAAAAGTGCCTGCCATAGAGTCAGGTGTGTGTATGAGGAAGGGGAGAAATGAGCGGGATACTGGGGACGTTGGTGCTTTATGGTGGGAAATGTGCACTGGTGAAAGGGTGTGCGTTGGGACATTATATGACCGAAACCCAACCATATTCAAGTTTGTAGCTGTGTATCTCACTGTGGTTCAATTAAATAAACAAACAAATAAAATTACATCTTTCCCATGCAAAGGAGAAACACCAGCAGAATTTTGTTCACTGCGTATTTGAAAAACGGAAACAAGGAAAATGATCTTCTTTTCTGAGCTGAAAAGAAGTTGAACTGAACCCTCAGGGACTTGGATAGAAGCTGTTATTACTAATAGGATAAAGTTCCAGCCTGATTTTAGCTCTATGTCAAAGACGAAAAAGATGAACAATATGGAGCCGTGACCACATTCACCTAATTAGGAGCTAAATTGGCTGGTTGATGAAAATTCCTTTCCTCTAAAACAAAACACTATCCCCTGAAAAATGAGAGAATAAGAATCTCTATTTCTTTTGTACTTGACCACCTCAAGCTACATCTTGATGGCTGCATTCAGCTGATGCTCACAGAGGGCTGAGGGGCAGCATTCACTGCCTTCTATTCAAATGGCTCATTCATTCCTAATAATAGGTCTTAGAATCAGTTCATTTAGGATAATTTTACAGATAAAGAAATTGAAGCTAAAAGTTGTTTCCATTTCTTTCTAAAACTGTCACATTTTTCAAAACAACCTGCTCTGTTTTAGGGCTTGTGGCCTAAGGTTGTACTTTTGGGAGCTCAGGGGGTTTGGGTCACACCTGGTGGCACTTGAGATTTACTCCTAACATTATGCTCAAGGATAACTCCTAGTGTTTCCTGAGGGCTCACATGCAATGCCATGGATGTACTTGGGTTCACCATGTGCTAGACAAGATTCTTAACCTCTGGACTATCTTTCTGGCTCCTGGACTGTGTCCTAGTATACAAATGCATTCCTATGATGAATGTAGTTGAGTAGTTCTCCATTATTACCATGAACGATGTGTGGTAAAAAGACAAGGTCAACATTCCGCACTGATCCATCACTGGAAAAGAGTAATGTGAGTCACGAAAAACTTCAACACTCTTCTTTTATTTTAAGGGGAAACCTACATACCCTCAAACTTGAAAAAGAATGTATTTGTTGATTGGAGTAAAGGCAAATGTTGGGAGGTGTTTTGAAATTAATTTTATTGGGTAGGATTAGGGATAAAAGGAGTAATAGGAAAGAAAATTCTCTCAAGAGGACGAAAAAAAGGTACTGTGATGTGAGAAATTGAGTCACCATAATTGGCACAACATCAATGCCTCTCTTTTGTGAGAAAATCTCCTCTACTCCCCTCCCTTGTAGCTATTTACTCCAGAAGCCCAATGCCCCTAGGCAGGTTTACCAAATTATCAAAATTAAGAACAATTTCTTTTTGGCAAGTCCAAGACATTTCACACAACTCCAAGCTGACCCCTGAAGCTTAACAGTATTTATTAACCTATTTTAGCTTTTGAAGATGGATAAAAATTAAAACACTTGGCATTGCTGTTTTTAATTCCTTAGGGATAGCTTTTCCTATGTCAGCAACTGGGATAATCCAAAAGAATTCTGTTCTCTTGCCTGCAAATGACACATTCCATAATAACAAATTACATTCACTACTGTATGACTTGTAGTCAAGACATCTTAAAATCTTATTTCTTCATTTGCTGCATTACTTTTTAACTTCAAAGCTTAAATTATGAGAGATGAAGAAAACTACAATGAATTTTATTTCTGTTTCCATCTCTAACTTTTACTAAGTGACTTAAACTCTTTAGAACTTTGTTTTCACATCCTGAGAGGCAAAAATGAGATTCTCTTTAAGATTAAAAATTTTCAGAGAAAACTGCTTTGAGAATCCTTTAGTTGCTTTGGGGTAAATAAGATTAGTTTCCTAATAGCAATTTTTGGCACAGTTTCTCAGCCAACTAAACTAAACTGAATAAATAGCTCAATGATGTGGTAACATGGGAGTAAAGTCATGGTGGCTAGAAAAACTATTTGGCAGCTGCCAAATAAAACACACAAATTTATAAAGGCAGAAATGACCCTAAGCTTTACAGGTAGAACAAAATTATTATTCCTTTTCATGCAGCTTAACTTTCATAATACTCTTCAATGTTGGGAGATTAGCATGGCAAACATCCAAGAAAGCAGAACAGAGCTAGCTTTTTTGGAATTCCCAAAAAGATAGGGGAAAGAATGGTTTACAGCTTAGGCATTGAAATACTCCAGCACAAATACTGCATCAATGATGCCTGAACAAAAACAAGAAAGTCTCTTCTCTTGGAAATACCTACTCAATGCCACCATTCTGAGGATGACAGTATTGGAAAGTGTATCGTCTTCAAATTAGGAATTGACTTGGTTAGGTCCTTTCCGATTGGAGAACTGTCTCTCAAGACACTAGCATTCTGTTTCCTAATTTTTTCTCCATTTGAATTTTAATACACACAAGATTTATGGGATATGAGGATTTTATAAAAATCAAATTTAGATACTAACAATGTGTAAAGGTGACATAATTTTAAATAATGTGATCCCCCGACTCATTTGTTAGAAGAGGATTGGGCAAAAACAGCAGCAACAGCAATAACAAATAGCAAGCATTTTCTAATTCTTGATTTTGTTCTGACTGCTTTATATCCAGTATTTAATGTAATCTAAAAAATAATAATAATAAAAAGAGCAGTTTTACTACCTACATGTTTTTTTCCTGATAAAGAAACAGAGGCCCCAAAAAGTTTAACAAATGGAGTCCAGGAAGACCAATCAATGGTAGGAAACTTGCCACAAGTTGTGGGGTGAGAGGTGCAGTTAGGACAGGGAAGGAACCGCTAAGACAATGACTGTTGGAAGTGATCACTCTGGAGAACTGAGTGCTGAAAGGAGGTAAAGTGAGATGCATGATAACTCTTCAGCAATAGTGTTGCAAACCACAGTGCCTAATAGGAAAAAGAGAGACAGATGAGAAAGACAGAAGAAAAGTGTGCCATAGAGGCAGGATGGGCAGGAAGGAAACTGGGGACCTGAGTAGGGGAAACATACATGGGTGAAGGGATGGATATTGGGACATTGTATGAATAAAATTCAGTCATAAACAACTTTGTAACTTTCTCATGGTGATGCAATTTAAAAAAAATTACCCAAGATCAATGACTTGGCCTGAGATGCAATGGTAGATTTCATTTTCAAATCTTTATTTCAAAGAAAATAGTTATAAAGCTAATGCTTTTTATTTGCAAGAATTTGCCTAAAAATAACTTTCTTGATGAATTTCATAACATTTGTATGTATCAAAAAGTATACAAATCAACTGTAAAAGTCAAAAAAAATTTTCACAAAGTGAACAGTCATGCATGATCACTACCAGATTAAGAAATCTAAGTGTGTTTCTAACAACCAGAAAGAAACCTCTTCCGAATCATGTTGAGTGAAATTAGTCAGAAGGAAAGAGAGAGACATAGAATGACTGCATTTATTTGCATGACATAAATATACTAGGTGATCTTACCAAAAGTGGAAATTACCACAAGCGTGTGGGAGTCAGAGGTTGGTTTAGATAGAGAAGGGAACATGTGTGAATAAATGTCTAAAGTTCTGATGCTAACATAGAACTGAGCATTAAATACAGACAAAAAAATGCAAATGATGGCTTCTAAGTGTGCGTAGTGCACTTTAGAAGTGTACAATGTGGGAGAAGGAGGAGAGAGAGAGGGAGAGCAGAGGAGATAAAGAACCTGCCATTTAGGCAGGATGTGGGAGGGGGAGGGAATTGGGGACATGGGTGGTGGCTGGGGGGCACTGGTGGAGGGCGGGGTGCTGGAACACTGTGTGACCGAAACCCCCAAGCGTGAACAGCATTGTAATTGTATATCTCACGGTGGTATAATAAAATGTTAAAAAAAAAAGAAATAAAGAACCTGCCATGGAGGTGGGCTGGGGAAGGGGAGGGAACCGGGGACGTTGGTGGTGGGAGATGGGCACTGGTGGAGGGACGGGTGCTGGAACACTGTATGACCAAAACTTTTTAATTGTATATCTTTTTATTTGTATATCTCACGGTGGTATAATAAAATACTTAAAAAAAAAGAAACCTCTTCCAATATAGTCTCCCAATACATGTTATTTAAAAGCAATTGATTTTTTGGTTTGGTTTTGAACTTACTATATTTTGAATCACGCTTTATGGATTTGTTTGTGTGTGTCTTGGGGCTTATTTTACTCAAATCTTAAATTTTTCATCATCTCAATAGATGTATTCTTTATATGTATGCATACACCAAATGTATTATCTGGGAATATACCCAGGGACTTCAAAACGCACAGCAGAAATGCCATCTGCATGTCTATGTTTTTATAGTACTATTCCCAATAACCAAAGTCTGGAAACAAACCAAGTGTCCAAGAACAGATGATTATTTAAGTAAACTATGGTACATCTACACAATGGAATACTATGCATCTTTTAGGATAAATGAAGACATGAAATTCACTTATAAATGGATGGACATGGCGAGTATCATGCTGAGTTTATGAGTCAAAAGGAAAGGGTAAGACATAGAATGACTGGCTCATTTGTAGAACAAAAAAACATATAAGATGAAACCAATACCCAAGGACAGTCAAAAAAAAGGACCCTAGGATTGATCTATGATTGGAAGCTTTAAGTCCTTTAGAAAATGCAGTTGGGAAAGGGAAGGGGTCACTATGACAATATGGATAAGAACTGCATGCTGAAAGTAGGTAAAGGAACAAACATGATAGTCTCACACTATCTGTATTGTCGACCATAATGCCCAAGGGGGAGAGAGAGAGAGAGAGAGAGAGAGAGAGAGAGAGAGAGAAGAGAGAGAAGCAAAAAGTACCTGCCATGAAGTCAGGCTGGGGTTGGGTGGGAGGGCAACAGGAGGGTAAAGGGGAATATTGGTGGTGGGAAATAAACACTGGCAGAGATGGATTTTGGAATATTGTATGACTTAAACCTGATCATAGCAGCCTTGAAACTATCTCACAGTAGTTCAATAAAATATAAATAAATAATCTAATTCAGAAAAAATATATATTTATTCTAGTACTGGAAGTACTTGCCACAGTGGTTAGGCAAAAAAAAAAAAATATCAAGGGCATCCTGATAGGAAAGGGAAGAAGTCAAACTTTCACTATTTGCAGATGACATGATACAATGCTTAGAAAATCCCAAAGAATCTGAAAAATCCTAGAAACAATAGATTTATATATTATACAACACTTAGAAAATCCCAAAGAATATACCAAAAATATCCTAGAAACAATAGAATCATATATGATACAACACTTACAAAATCACAAAGAATCTACAAAAAAAAATCCTAGAAACAATAGATTTATATAGTAAAGTGACAGGTTACAAAAATCAATGCCCCTAAGTCCACAGCTTTCCTATATACAAATAATGAAAGAAAAGAGAGAGAGATTAGAAAGACAATCCCAATCACAATAGCGCCTCAGAAAATCAAGTACCTTGGAATCAGTTTAACTAAAGAAGTAAAGGACATACAAAGAAAGCTATCAATTATATTTATCCATCCTACCATTGATTGAAGAGTGATAGCCCAACAGGCAGATCGGGCGAAATTCAGACAAGGCATCTGATTTTCGACGCCTTGGCAAATGAAATAGTGACCCTGACTCTGGATCTTTGACAGAGGTTGAAACTCCGGATTCCTTCTCTCACTTGAGTAAGGCATGATATTCCAAGCATAACTCTTTCGATTCCTCTTTGGGAGACCCGAATACATACTCATCCTGCTTTCATAGGGCCCAGGTCTCTGAGGTGTATGTTAATGCAGGGAGAACGGTGGAGTCAAAGAGATATGCCTGGAGCCAGAAGTTCTTTGTCCATTTAGTATTTCTTCGATGCTCTTGAAGGCATTCCACACAGCTCTCTTCCTCCACAGCTCAGGTTTTAGGTTGTTCATCATGTTGAGTTTTTGACCTAGGTACATATAACTGCTGCTTTCAGAGATGCTAGTTCTATTTAGAGTGAATGGGCATCTGGAACTAGTTCGGTTTTCATGAACATAGTTTTGTTGAGATTCAGCTATAGACCTATCTTTCCACATTCTTGGTCAAAGTCAGCCAGCATTGTGACACTTGACTAATGTTTGGTGTTATTAGAACGATGTCATCAGGGAAGCAGAGGTGGTGTAGTTGTTGATCGTCTATCTTCACTCCCATTCCTTCCCATTCTAATTGTTGCATGGCGTTCTCGAGGGTGGTCCTGAAGAGTTTTGGTGAAATGGTATCACCCTGCAGAACCCCTCTTTTGACATCAATGATCACTTCCTTGTAGAATGGTGAGATCCTGGTGGTGAATCCGTAATACAGCTCACAAAGGATCTCAATGTATTCGGTTTGAGCGCCCCTGTTTGTCTAGGGCTTCGTTGACTGCTTCAGTCTCAACAGAATCAAAGGCTTTCTTTAAATTAATGAACATTAGACAGAACGGCATCTTGAACTCCCTACAAACCTCAATGAGCTTGGTTACCGTGTGGATATCAACAATTGTGCTGAATCCTTTTTGGAAGCCAGCTTGCTCGCGTGGTTGTCCTTCATCTAATATTCTGCCAATCCTGTTTAGGATGACTTGAGTGAACAGCTTGTAGATGACAGACAAAAGGGGCAGATCGGGTGATAGTTGTCAATGACATGGATGTTTCCCTTCTTGAACAGTAGATAGAACTGTCCTGCTGGTTTTCCGTTGGGAGGGCACCTTGCATTCAGACAGGCACCATGTGAAGAGCCAAGCCAGTGGTATTGATGAGTACTGATGGCAGATTCTTCAGGTGTTTGGGTCTGACTTTGTCTGGGCTGGGTGTTGTTCACTTCTTTACAGAGGAAATGGCATGTCAGATTTCAGAAGGGCGAATGTTGGCAGTGAAATACATATCCATCCTGCTGAATTTGGTATGTGGGCAGGTGGATGTGGCTATCAAAGAGACCTGAGTAAAAGTTGTGGAGAATCTTCTCCATTTCCTTTCTGGAAGATGTGATAGATATATATTATAATGTTGTATATAAATTTTTGATGATCAAAAATTTTTATGTATTTTATACATCTAGGATCCAAAGTTCTGGGGCATATATTATACTAAAGTCATTTGTATTGATATTGAATAATATTCCTCCAGGTAATTGAAGCATTTTATTTGCCACCAACAATAGATGTGTATTCCAGTTGTTCCACATCCTCAACAACATTTTATGTCGTATCATTTTATTTCAGTCGTTATAAAGGGAATCATTGACCAAATAATTCATAGAAATCAATAAAAAACAAAAATGTAGTGGGTCTTAATTGAAATTTTAAGGATTTAAAGTCAAGATAGCAGAACATAAGACAAAGTGTAGAGTCCTTTCCATGCTGAGCTTTTTGTTTAGAATTAAAATCCATGTAATATAGAATAGAAAAAAAAAACATTTATTTTAAGAGATTTTGTTGGCAGAAATAGGATACTTTAATGCTAATTCACAGAGTTAAAAAAACAAGCTAGGAGTAAATTTTCAAAGCATCAAACTGTCCCTATATAAGCAAGGATAATTCCAGCTCTTCTATTTACCCAACTTTAGCCTACAAAGAAGCAGGTTATTTGTAGTATTCCTATGGATGTGACAGTCAAATAATCCCATCATGCAAATTATAGAAGACAAGATGTTATGTGATACACTATGTGTAAAGATGTCCACAACTTTTCAAGTACCAAATATCTCAGATATATACCTCTTAACTGCTTCCTGGATCCTTGATGGCTTGATTTTCTCCTCAGTTAGAAACACACCTTTCTTGGGACTGGAGCAATAGTACAGCAGGTAGGACATTTATCTTGCATTTGGCCAACAAGAATTTGATCTTCAGCATCATATGGTACCAGAGTCCACCTGTCCTTGAGCACACAGCCAGGAGTAAACCCTGAACAGTGTTGGGTTTGACCCAAAAAAAGAAAAGCAAGAAAGGAAGGACAGAAGGAGGGAGGAAGGGAGAGAGACAGAGAAGGAGGGAAGAAGGAAAATAGGAAGGAAAGGAAATTCACCTTTACATACAATAAACTCTAAGATGAAAAGAACCCTTATAATGAAAAAAACAGAAGTAATGTGTGGATAACTGATGCCATATCTTTTGAACATGGTCCATGGTCAATAAGTAATTTTGGAGATTTTTGGAGTTAAGTAGCTGAGAGAGAGTTGAGCTGAGAGAGAGAGACTTAGAGACATGGGGCAGAGCTGCTACTGGCTCGCCCTGTGCCCAGCCGCTCATGAGGCACCCAGGAGGGATGGTGGGTTCTAGTCCTGGCCCGCTACCCCAGCAGAGCCTCAAAACAAGACAGACGACCCCCACTCCAAGAGGGGCCTCCATTTTCCACATTCGGACTTCCCCCTCATCAGAACTCCACCCAGCAGACCAGCCTATCACAGCCCGGCTTGCAGCCACTTGCGGTCACATGGTTCATCAATAAATGCTAGATTTTTCTAGATTTTTAGATGACTAAAAATCTTTTATGTGGGTAGAGTATGCTACCCACACGGCAGAGCCTGGCAAGCTACCCGTGTCGTATTTGATATGCCAAATACCAGTAACTGTTATAGACCTCATTCCCATGACCTGATGGAATGGTTTGAGGCTCTTTATTTTCCTGGAGCAAGCAGATGCCCTTGGGCTCTACTTGCATGAGACAGGTCATATGGAGATGTTACTGGTGCCCGCTTGAGCAAATCGATGATGAACGGGAAGACAGTAGATGAGAGACTTGATGAAGGAACCAGGAAGAAATTGAAAAACAGTCTGGATTGCAGTCAGACAAAATGACAGCAGCGAAGACAGTAGCTTTGAGTGTTAGCATCAGATCAGCTCCATCCATAAAAAAGGAAAAAAAATTGTCAATCTAAGGGAACAGGGCAGTTTTAGGAAGTAAATAAGCATACCATGAACCACCTGGGAAAGAAGGTTCTAGAATAAACTCCTTTAAATGTAATTCTCCATTGGAAGCACAATTTTAATACTTCCAAGTAGAGTGGAAAATCACTAGCCCTTAGATCCACCTTGGAATGTAAGTAGGGGCAATATGGTCAATTTTTTTTTTTGCTTTTTGGGTCACACCGGAGATGCTCAGGGGTTACTCCTGGCTCTGCACTCAGGAATTACTCCTGGCAGTGCTCGGGGGGACCATATGGGATGCCGGGGATCTAACCCGGCCAGCACAGGCCGGCCGCGTGCAAGGCAAACGCCCTACCCGCTGGGCTATCGCTCCGGTCCCAATATGGTCAATTTTTATGCTTCATTTGCATGGTGCCTGGCCCTGTTCAGTAGTTTTACAAAATGTAGAGGCTCATCAGTAGATTTACTAATGGTTTATGGTATCGGTGAAAGGTTAATATTAATTTAAATTTCCAACAGTAATGTTATCTGGGTATAATCTTACTAATGATATTTCCTTCAACTACTTTGTCAAATGAAAACTTTTCAGTAAGGCAGTCATTGAATACTTGACTGAGAACAGCAGCTCTCACATCTAGTTCTTTCTGCACCTCTACTCAGCTTTATTTTTCTCGTTAGTTGATTTCACCCTTCCAGCTTGCTTTTTGCTTTTCTATGTCTAGTCTCTAAATGGGTCAAAGTTTCCTGATTACAGGGATCTTTGAGGATTTGGCTCATTACTTTATGTGAAGAGTTGAGAACAGAGCTTGGTCCCTAATAAATGATCACTAGGTATTTGTTAATGGAATGAATGAAATTAATTTATGCATCGCGAAAGATTTGGAAAAGTGTCCAGCTAATAACTCTTTAAAAATCTGGTTTTACATGTGGGAGTCAGAAGCTAGGTACGACAGAAAGTGGAACAGTGTGCTAACAATTGTCGAGGGTACTAATACCAACCTAGAAATGAGCATTAAATAGAGGCAAAAAGATGCACATGACAACCCTTTAATGTATGTTCTGTAATCCATAGTCTGGAAGGGAAGGAAAAGAGAAAGAGAGAGAAAAGGAAAGAAATAAAGAACCTGCCATGGAGGTGGGCTGGGGGAAGGAAGAGATGGGCACTGGTGGAGGGATGGGTACTGGAACACTGTATGACCAAAACCCAAATATGAACTTTTTAATTGTATATCTTTGTAATTGTATATCTCACAGTGGTATAATAAAATACTTTTAAAAAATCTGGTTTTACTATTTTTTTTTTGTTTTTAAGGGGTCACATGTGTCAATGCTCAGGTATTACAACTGGTTCTGCACTCAGGAATTACTCCTGGCTGTGCTCAGGGAACCATGTGGGATGCCAGGGATCGAACTCAGGTAGGCCACATGCAAGACAAATGCCCTACCCACTAGACTACCACTCTGGCCCCACAAGTTTTACTATTTCTAAGTTTAGAGTTCAACAAAGAAATATTTGCTGTAAATCTCAAATGAAACTTAAAACATGAAAAATCCCTTTGACTATATTTGAAAATAAACCAATTTCAATAAGGAGGATGGCTTCAGATTCTGGTTATGCCAGTTTTCTATTGATAACTTCTAACACATTAGGCGGAAGATAAAACAAAGCCTTGTACTTTATGCTAAAGGAACTCAATTCCTCTCTCATTTCTAAACTTTACCTTTTTTAAAACTTTTTCTTTTTTAACTCACTGTTATCATGATTGAATAGTAATTCTTACACAGCATGTATATCTTGTTTTATATGTCAAGGGGTTCTTTTAAGGTTTGAGGCATCCTTTCCTGCAAACAGAGAGAAATAAAGTTGTCAAAGCTTCACCTCCCCCACTTTATAACTTAGCAAAGCTTCATGGGTGTGATCTTTCCCATGTTGCTCAGCAGACAGAGGTGTAAGGTACTTAGGGAGGGGTCCAAAGGTTTTTAATATTGATCAAAAAAGAACTTTACTAATAGCATTTGTGAATATCTGGGAGAAGTTCCTTGTATTAAAGAAGTATCAAAGATTTAGTAATAGGGTGGAGAGTGAATGGTAGGCAACAGCTTTCAGAAGAATTACTTCTTTTAAGATAAATAGAACAGGTGACAAATTATGGTATTAGATGAACTCTATAATGCATGTACTTTTCCATCCTCTTGAGTTGGCTTTATATGTGACTATTAGTATCAGACTAGGGTGGAATTGAGGCTAGTTCTTCTTTATCTTACACTGCTTTGGCCAGTTTGGGGTTGTTTCCGTCAACCATAGGCTAGATAGTCTGCTCTGTGTAAATTCAGTCTTACCAGAAAAAAAGGGACAGGTTACATTCTACTGAGGAGCCATTTATAGTGCCAGTACCCTATTGTGAAGGTAAAGGAGGCTACAGAAAACAGCTTATATGTATCTTCATTTATTTGTTTATATCTGCATGATACTGGGCTAGGTGCTGTAGATATTAATACTATGTAATGATAATATGACAGATGCTTCTTCCACATCTTCGTGGATTTCATTTTTGGTTTGTCTTAATATTAAATGGTAGTTATATTATTCATAGTGATGAATAATGAGAAAATTTGAGAGTTGGATAAGTCAAATAAATCGCAAAGAGAAGAGAGGAGGAAAAGGAAAAAGGAAGAGGAGGATAAGCAGAAGGAGAAAAGGAGGAGGAGGAAGAGGAAGAGGAGAGAAAGAGGAGAAGGAAAAGGAGAAGAGGAAGAGGAGGAGAAAGAAGAGAAGGATAGGAGAAGGAGGAGAAGAAGAAGAGGAGGAAGAGGAAGAGGAGGAGGTGGAGAAGAAGAAGAAGAGGAAGGAGGAGGAGAAGGAGGAGAGGAGGAGGAGGAGGAAAAAGAAGAAGAAGGAGGAGGAGGGAGAGGAGGAATAAGAAGAAGAAGGATTGGAGGTGGAGGAGAAAGAAGAAGAAAGAAAGAAAGAAAGAAAGAAAGGAAGGAAGGAAGGAAGGAAGGAAGGAAGGAAGGAAGGAAGGAAGGAAGGAAGGAAGGAAGGAAGGAAGGAAGGAAGGAAGGAAGGAAGGAAGGAAGAAAGGAGAAAGAGAGAGAAAAGAAAAGAAAGAAAGAAAGAAAAGAGAGAGAGAGAGAAAGAAAGAAAGAAAGAAAGAAAGAAAGAAAGAAAGAAAGAAAGAAAAAGAAAGAAAGAAAGAAAGAAAGAAAGAGAGAGAGAGAGAAAGAGAGAGAGAAAGAAAGAAAGAAAGAAAGAAAGAAAGAAAGAAAGAAAGAAAGAAAAAGAAAGAAAGAAAGAAAGAAAGAAAGAAAGAAAGAAAGAGAGAGAGAGAGAAAGAGAGAGAGAAAGAAAGAAAGAAAGAAAGAAAGAAAGAAAAGAAAGAAAGAAAGAAAGAAAGAAAGAAAGAAAGAAAGAAAGAAAGAAAGAAAGAAAGAAAGAAAGAAAGAAAGAGAGAGAGAAAGAAAGAAAGAGAGAGAAAGAAAGAGAGAGAAAGAGAAAGAAAGAAAGAAAGAAAGAAAGAAAGAAAGAGAGAGAGAGAGAAAGAAAAGAGAGAGAAAGAGAAAGAAAGAAAGAAAGAAAGAAAGAAAGAAAGAAAGAAAGAAAGAAAGAAAGAAAGAAAGAAAGAAAGAAAGAGAGAGAGAAAGAAAGAAAGAGAGAGAAAGAAAGAGAGAGAGAGAGAGAAAGAGAGAAAGAAAGAAAAGAAAGAGAGAGAGAGAGAGAGAGAGAAGAAAGAGAAAGAAAGAAAGAAAAAGAGAAAGAAAAAGAAGAAAGAAAGAAAGAAAGAAAGAAAGAAAGAAAGAAAGAAAGAAAAAGAGAAAGAAAGAAAAGAAAGAAAGAAAGAAAGAAAGAAAGAAAGAAAGAAAGAAAGAAAGAAAGAAAGAAAGAAAGAAAAAGAAAGAAAGAAAGAGGAGGATAAGGAGGAAGAGGAGAAGGAGGTGAGAAGGGAGAAGAAGAAGGAGGAGGAAGAGGAGAAGGAG